>VDFB02144268.1:223148-309375 GCA_007258455.2 Sequoia sempervirens
TATATAGAGAGAGAGAGAGAGAGAGAGAGATAGGAAGAGGGAGGGAGAGGGAGAGATAGGGGAAGAGGGAGTGAGAGGGAGAGAGTGAGGGAGAGGGAGAGATAAGGGTAGAAAGAGGGAGAGATAGAGAAGTAGAGAGATATATAAAGAGGGAGTGATATGGAGAGATGGAGAGAGAGGGAGAGAAAGAGGGAGAGATAAATAGATAGATATAAAGATTGGGAAAGATAGAGAGGGGAAGAGGGAGAGGGATATATGGAGATGGAGAGGAAGAGGGACAATGAGAGATAAAGAGAGAGACATGAGAGGGATAGAGAGATGGGGAGATAAATATAGGGGAAGAGATTGAAGGAGAGATGAAGATGGAGAGGGAGAGATTACGCTGAAACTAAAATGGGAAAATTTCACATGAGCCAATATAATTTTATGCACTAAATAACAATACTTTTATATATTTTCATTAAATAAAAATTACATATACATAAGAGTTATATTTCCTATATTATATAGAACCTTCTATAACAAAGCCTTCATATATTGAGTTGTGTTAACAACTCAAACAAAAAAATCACATCCAAAAAACAAATTACTATATAGGAGCTAATTTTCACCCCTTGTGTAAATTCCCCTTTTGCATACCCTCACCTTAGAAAATCAATCCAAAAAGCGAAATTCCACATCACCCACCTGCCTTCCATCCACTTCGCGCTAAAATGGGAAAATTTCACATGAGCCAATATAATTTTATGCACTAAATAACAATACTTTTATATATTTTCATTAAATAAAAATTACATATACATAAGAGTTATATTTCCTATATTATATAGAACCTTCTATAACAAAGCCTTCATATATTGAGTTGTGTTAACAACTCAAACAAAAAAATCACATCCAAAAAACAAATTACTATATAGGAGCTAATTTTCACCCCTTGTGTAAATTCCCCTTTTGCATACCCTCACCTTAGAAAATCAATCCAAAAAGCGAAATTCCACATCACCCACCTGCCTTCCATCCACTTCGCGCGTGTTTTGTGTGTTGGTAGGGGAATTTTCATCAAGGATGCGAGTGCAGCGCGCAGACGTCTGCGCGGCGCTCTGTCGTCCCTGACAGATTCTTAATTCTGGAGTTCGTAGGGATGTTACACTCCTCATTGGAGATGAATTGTAATGCCTCTATGCGACAAATTGACCTAAAAGTGGCTTCTTTCCCTATCATTTTGATCTTCAAAGGCATTCATTTCACACTTAGTTCATCCTTTTCACATCCTTGAGCATTTTCATTTCATCTTTCACATCTTCTCAGAATTCTAGCAGCTTTCACAACTCCATTAAGCATTACAACAACTTCTTACTTTATTCATTCCATCTTTGTACGTGTGGTTATACCATAGAAGCTATGAGTTTGGAGTCTTGCGAGACCTCCCTTCGTCAATGTTGCGGCCATGTCGACTTTGCCAAGCTCGTTGCTTACATTCTCCCTTCTTTGGCCTTGAGAGCCTTTGGGTGGAGGTGGTAACATTTCACTTTTCCTTTTGTGGTTTGATAAAGTAGTGTAGCATTCTTTTGTAGTGTTCAATCTCTTTTCTTCTTTCCTTTATCGTACTTTCTACTTCGTAGATTTTTGGCTGTCCATGGAGGTGGAAACACCAAAGTGGGGGTTTGACTGAGGCAAACCCCTATACAACCCCTATATTTTTCCCCTCTTGCTTGTGTGTAGGTGAACGTGTGCGTGGAGCTCACTAGCTAATTGGGGCTTTAGTGAGTTGATATTCACTACCCTTGTTTTTATCTACTTTATCATTTTCACATTTACTTTTCGCACTTCATAATTATGTTCATTTCGTTAAAGTTAGCTAGGCAGTTTAGTAAGTTTTTGGTGTTTTTACTGCATTTTATGTTTTCTGGCCGTATGGACGCCAGTGCACTAGAGAGACGCCAATGCACCACACTGTCGTCCCAAACTTGCACTGTCGTCCTCAGACAAAGAGTTGTCTGAGGTGCAATTCAAACTCCAAAAATTGGCTAGTCTAGCCCAAATTAGATTTTTGAATCTGCAGAGCGACAAGAGCACTTGAGAATGCTCTTCATTCTCGATTCTCACCCCAAAACATCTGTTAACTTTCAAGGTAAGTTAGGGTAGCCCTCCATTCTTGGATCTTTGCGACCTGGAGCCTTGGTGTGGTTTGTCCCCCTCTCATACATTTTTGGTGAACTCGACGCGAACCATTTTGGTTTCGTTTAGCAGTAGTGAAGGGTCCTTTCCTTGTATCCTAAGAGCATTGTGGGTGTGAGTGTTGTGAGGCATTTCACCTTACAACCCAACCTGCAACCCCTAGTAGGCATAGTTGGAAGGTTCTGTAGGCATTGCAGAATGAAGCCTTAGTTGGGTCATTGTCCAATTGTGAACCTTTTGGGGGGCTTTATGAGAGTATTGCTTAGTGTACGTGATGGCCTCCTTTTTGCCTCTGCCTATCCCCTATGTGTAGCCTGCGAATAGTGCTCCTAGTATAACTTTCACCTCGTTGTACCTGTCAATGGGTTTCAATAGAGAGCCATCTCCTCTTTATATCCCCACACAGATCAACGAAAACACTGTGAGAGGTGTTCTTGTTTACTTGACGTGTAGAGTGAATGTGATAATTGAGGAGATTATGTTGATCAATTTCTTGCATAAAGATGGGTACGACACACTTGAAATTACCATCTGTACACATAATGGAATTTCTGTACCTCCCCTTGGTAGCATCACCTTGTCAATCCTTGTTGGACCTAAGTCAGTGAACATGTTTTTTGACATAATCCTGAGGTCCGAACTCTTCAGAGTGAAACTGGGTATCCCTTGGTTGATCGCTATGAATGTAGTTCTAGTGTAGGGTCACTAGGACCTTATTTTGCATATTTTGTGTAATTTTGGTTTTAGGTTGTTTGGAGTGTTTAATAGTTTCCTAAGGTCATTTATGACCATTTGTAATCATGTAATCCACCTTGGAGTGCTTAGAGGGTCGTTGAGTTAAAGTTGTTAAAACTTGCCAAATGTGCAAAAAAAATTGTCATGCAACTTTTAGAAAGTGTCAAAAAATCAAGAAATCATTGGAATGTTACAAACAAGAAATAAAAAATGTTACAAAATGGTTGGTGATGCATGAATACATCATCTATGGTCGAATAGAAGGAAATTTGGTTTCTTTTTTGAAGATTGATGAATCTAAGCAAGTTTTTAGTGTGATTTTCCAACGTTGCAGACATTTTTGTCTCTTTGTACGGCCTATACAACCCTTGTTTTGATCTGACTTCAGCTGGATATGATAGTAGTGTGAATATTCTTCATTTTAATCTTTGTGGCACTGAATTTGATTAGGTATTTTGAAAGATATTGAAGTTTTTCTGAAAATGGTCAAAATCCTATTTAGGGTAACCCGAGAAGAAGAAAAAAGATGTAGCTTGGTTTTCCCACTGTGAAAATCCACCAAAATGGGTGGGAAAACCTATATTTATGTTCTCTACCATATGCCAAGTTTGCAGGTGTTGGTTTGGAGATTTGCACATGTTGTAGATGGATAGAAAGTCTGAAAACTATATGTTTCAGATTGTGAAGCAATGTAGAAAGGAAGAATCTATGATTTATGGTTTGATTCTTGTGTGAGGACTTTTGTTGGTGATGAAGAATGTTGTAAGGTTTTTGTACAGACCATTGATAGCAATTTTATAGTTTTCTCTTGTGTTGGGTGAGTGTTTAGGTAAGTAGACATGTTTTGGGGCAGCAATGACAGGGGATAGAATGTGATACTTCCAATTCTGAGTCTTGAGACTTTGAGAAGCATGTTCTTGGATTAGATTAAGCTTGAAACAATCTCAATTAGTTCTATATATGTTATTCCTTGTTTGTTATGGTGATTGGTAGTTGCATGTTGAGCACAAGCCATAGTTAAGGTGTCAACATTGAGTAATGTTATATGGAGTCAACTAGGGTGTCAAAAGTCATTGAAATGTTGTCCCATTGTTTTATGTTATTCCTCCCTTCCTAAATCTGTTTCTCAGTATTGGTTGTCCAATAGTTCAAATGGTCAATAGGGACAAAGGTGTGTATGGGGGCTTATGAATTGGTTTCAATGAAATTCTTCAGGGTGGTGGATTAGGCCAATCGAGTTTTGTTGAATCTTGTACTTCCTCTGCATCAAATTGGTATCAAAGCAGGGAAGGTTAGTAAGAGAGTGTAAGTAACTTTATTTGAAGTCAAACCAAAATGGCCCCTAAAGTGAATATGGAAATAATAATCAAAGAGGTGAGAGACTCTCTTTCCCTAGGATTGAGAGCCATAAAGGAAAGCCTTGATGCAAGACTCACATCAACTGAGACCAACCAGAAAAGAGTAGTGGTCATAGGAGATTTGAATGACCAAGAAGAAGAAAAGAAAGTGGGTGAAGAAGAAGAAGAAGAGGAAGTGGATGTTAAAGAGAAGAGGTTGGAGAGATTGCTAAAGGCAATTAAGAAAGATGGTTCCAAGGTAAAAATAGAGCTTCCAATATATTCAGGGAGTCTGAATGGAGAATAACTCCTAGATTGGATAGGAGAACTAGACAAGTATTTTGAGCTTGAAGAGATACCTGAGGGGAAGCAAGTAAAATAAGCAAGAACAAAGTTAAAAGGGCATACAATTCTTTGGTGGGACTATGTGCAAGAAGAGAGGAAAAAGAAAGGTAAAGAAAAGATCATATCTTGGGATAGAATGGTTTTAAAACTGAAGGGTCAATTTCTACCCAGTGATTATGGCATCCAGTTAAAAAGGAGGTTGCAAAATTTGAAGCAAAAGGACATGGATGTGAAGTCCTATACAAAAGAGTTATAGAAACTGGGCCTAAGATCAGGTCACATGGAAGATGCTGACAAAGTTGCAAGGTACTTGAATGGGCTAAAGTATAGCCTACAAGATGAACTTGGTCTGACTAGTCCAAGCATAGTAGAAGAGTGCTATTAGTTGACCATAAAGGCTGAAGACAAGTTGAAAAGGAGACAAGAAAAGAAAAGTAGAGGTAGAGGAAGGAAAATTTTCAGAGGAAGAGGGACTTTTGTTGGTAGAGGATAGTCACAAAGGTTTCAAGGAGAAACAAGTAACTCACAAGAACAAACATCAGATTCAGGGGGCAGCTTTAGAGGAAGAAGACCAAATTCCAGAAGCAAATTTAGCAATAGAGGAGGCTCAAGTGGATTTACTGGAAAGTGTTATAAATGAAATACATTTGTAGGCCACCAAGCATGGCAGTACACTGAGGAGAAACCATCTACTTCTTATAAAAGTGAGAGAAGAAATTAGATTGCACAAGGTGGAGATGATGTTGAAAGTGTTAACTCGCCTTCACAAAATGTAGAACCAGAGGTTGGAGAGTCCCTATTGATGAGAAGAACCTTGATTAAAGTGCCTATGGAGAAAGAACCACTGCAAAGAAAGTCACTTTTCAGGACTACATGCAAAAGCCAAGGTAAATGTTGTAGAGTTGTTTTTTATTCTAGAAGTACTGATAATTTGGTTTTAGTTGAAATGGTAGAGAAGTTAAAGTTGCAAAGGTTGCCTCATGCCACTCCATACAAGGTTTCTTGGTTAAAAAAAGGGCATAAAGTATTGGTGAATGAACAAACTTGGGTAGAATTCCATATAGGGGGTATAAGGACAAGGTTTTGTGTGACATAATCCCTATGGATGTTTTCATTTTCTTCTTGGAAAGCCATGGCTGTATGATAAAAATGCCAAGCATGATGGAAGAAAGAATACATATGTGATAGAGAAAGATGGGGTCTCATACACTCTTACACCATTGAAAGATGAAGATAAAACACCACAAGTAGAATCCAATGTGATGTTGGTAGGAGAAAAGGAATTCATAAAGGTTATAGAAGAGGAGAAAATTGGTTTTGCTATCATAGTCAAGCCTAGGTCTATTGGGAAAACAACAAAGAAAGAGGAGTTGCCTTTGGAAATTTGAAACTTGTTGAAGAGGTATGATGATATAGTAGTGGATGAACTTCCAAACATTTTTCCTCCTATGAGGGATATTAGCCACCACATTGATTTCATACCAGGGGCTAGCTTTCCTAATAAGGCAACATATAAGATGACACTACAACAAAATGAAGAGATTAAGAGACAAGTTCAAGTTCGTTGCTTGATAAGGGACTAATCAAAGAAATCCTTAGTCCTTGTTCGGTTCCTACTATCCTAGCACCAAAGAAGGGAGGTGAATGGAGGATGTGCACTGATTCTAGGGCCATCAATAAGATTACAATCAGATATAGGTTCCCCATTCCATGCATGGAAGATTTGATGGAATGTCTAGGTGGAGCATGCTACTTTTCCAAAATAGACCTCAAGAGTGGGTATCACCAAATTAGAATCAGACCATGGGATGAATTGAAGACAACTTTTAAGAAAAATGAAGGGCTTTATGAGTGGATTGTAATTCCTTTTGGTTTCTCAAATGCACCCAACACTTTCATGAGGTTGATGAATGAAGTCCTCAAACCTTTCATTGGTAAGTTTGTTGTCGTTTACCTTGATGACATTTGTGTTTTTAGTAAAACTAAGGAAGAGCATTTGCACCATTTGGATTTGGTTTTGAGAAGATTACATGAAGAGAAACTAATGATCAATTTGAAGAAATGTGAGTTCATGAAAACAGGGTTGGTGTATCTTGGTTTTGTGGTTACAAATGGCACCTTGAAAATGGATCCCAACAAGGTTGAAGCTATTTTAAGTTGGCCTACACCTAAGTTAGTTGTTGAGGTAAGGAGTTTCCATGGTTTGGCCACTTTTTATAGAAAATTTATTAATTTTTTCAGTCATATTTGTGCTCCAATGTTTGATACTTTAAAGGGGGGAAAGAGAAAGAAGTTTGTTTGGACTAGTGAAGCTGAAAAGAGTTTTGAATACTTGAAAAATAGGGTAGCAGAGCAACCCATACTAGATTTACCTGATTTCAATAAGGTGTTTACTATTGAATGTGATGCAAGTGGTTATACCATAGGGGCATTATTAAGTCAAGAGGGCAGGCCCATAGCTTTCTTTAGTGAAAAACATAATGAAGCTAAGAGGGTGACCCCACAATATTGGTTTACAATTTTTAGCCAAACTGGACACTGAATTGATTTTTTCTAACTAAATATTCACTTTCGGGCACCTATAGCAGCTAAACCATGAGGAGTTTGAAGATGATGCAGACTAGTGATTTGTGACATTTTGTCTATAGATTCTAAATATATTTTTTTTCAATTTTTTTGGAATCAGATTGCACTTCTTTTTTCATCTCCTTTGAAAACTAGTTTTTTTCAGTAAACACCATTTTTAAGGAGTGATACTCATTGTATACACCATAATTTTTTTTCCATGAAGGATAATATTCTATTTTTTTCAAATTTAGATTTTTAACTACAATATCTAGCACTTTCATTTGGTTTCATAGTGTTTTATTGAATATTTTTTCCTTAATCAAGTTTTGAAGTCAAACCAATTACAATTAAGACATAGGTGGACTGTATACAACATAACTTTTTATTTATTTATCGAAATTCATTTTTTATTTTTTTAACTAGATCAAGGGAATCAATACCTAACCTCCACATATTTTTCAAACTTGTATTTTGATAATCTGCTATTTTTAAACATGTACAGAATAGAGAGCTTGATTTTTGGTGAAAAACCTATGTTTAATCAAACTAAAAAAAAATACATAATAAAACCAAACATATTAAAATTATATTTGTTGGATAACTTGTTCTGAGGACTACCATCATCTAGTTGGGTCTATGAAGTATACTCCACTTTCATCCTCAACTCAAGCTTTGAAGGGAAAAAATATGGAGATTTTTGGTTCTAGAGGGGGAGAAGGGGGGAAAATGGGGGTTCTAGCGAACTTTAGGGGGTTCTAGCGAACCCCCTAAAGTGTTTTCCATCCAAAAATCTATTTTTCCTTCCTCAATGGAATTGTAAACCAGTTTTGTGGGTTTACCCAAGAAGAAATACTCTTCCTATGACCTATAAATGTATGCCTTAGTTCAGTCCTTGAAAAAGTGGAGACACTACCTACTTCCAAAGGAGTTCATAGTCTTTACTGATAATTATGCTCTCCAATTTTTGAATAGTCAAGAAAAACTCAGTCATAGGCATGTCAAATGGGTAGAATATTTACAAGGTTACACCTTCACCATCAAACATAAGAAGGGTTAGTAAAAAAAAGTAGTTGACGTATTGAGTAGGACACTCATGGTGCAAGAAATCCAATTGCAAAGTGTAGGTGTGGAAGCACTCAAAGGTATGTATGTAGATGATGTTGATTTCAAGGAGATCTATGCCTCTTGCAGCTAATCTAATGGTGTTCTACATAGCCCAAGTTCTGATTTTTTGATTCAAGAGGGTTTTTTATTTAAAGGGGCTCAACTTTGTGTCCCTAAATGTTCTATGAGGGAAAATTTGATAAAAGAAAAGCATAGTGGTAGCCTTGCAGGTCATTTTGGTCTTGATAAGACCTTGGAGCAACTGAGAAGGAACTATTTTTGGCCTAAAATGCAAAGTGATGTAAGAAGGTTTGTTGAGAAATGTGTTATTTGTAAAAAATCCAAGGGCAATAGTACAAATGCAGACTTATATCAGCCTCTTCCTATTCCAAATAAGCCTTGGGAGTCTATAAGCATGGATTTTGTAATGGGTTTACCAAAAACACCTAGACGTTTTGATTCTATTTATGTTGTAGTGGATAGGTTCTCCAAGATGGCATATTTCATTCCATGCAAGAGCACTAATGATGCATCATACATTGTTAGTTTGTTCTTCAAGGAAGTGGTAAGAATTCATGGTTTACCTTTGAGTATTGTTTTAGATAGAGATAGTAAGTTTGTTGGGCATTTTTGGAGAACTTTATGGAAGAAGCTTGGTGCTAATCTCAGTTTCAGCTCTACCTATCACCCTCAAACTGATGGGCATACTAAAGTGGTAAATATGAGCCTTGGTAACCTCTTAAGATGCCTTACAAAAGAGCATTCTACTCAATGTGATCTAATTTTTCCTTAGGAAGATTTTTCTTATAATGATTCAGTGAATAGGAGTGTGGGTAAGAGTCCTTTTGAATTTGTTTATGGTTTGCAGCCTAGAGGAGTCTTTGAGTTAAGGGATATTCGGGGAATGGAGAGGATGAGTGTTGAGGGTGAGCAATTTGTTGCGGCTATGAAGGAGATTCACCAACAGGTTAAGGATCATTTGCAAAGAAGTGTGGACAAATACAAACAACAAGCTGATATAAAGAGGAGAGAACTCACTTTCAAAGTTGGAGATTTAGTTCTAGCTCATCTAAGGAAGAAGACATTTCCTAAGGGATAGTATTCCAAGCTGAAAATGAAGAAAATTGGTCCTTGTAGGGTTGTTCACAAATTTAGTCCCAATGCTTATGAGATTGAACTACCAAGTGGAATTGGAATCTCATCTATTTTTAATGTATCTGACCTATACCCTTTCAAAGGGGATGTTGTTGCAAGTAATGAAGCAAGTTCTCAAGCATTTGAACATGAAGAATGGATCTTTAGAGTTGGAGTGCATATTGGATACAAAGGAGCTCAAGAAGACAAGAAACACCACCTATTTGCAATACTTGATCAAATGGAGGGGTCTTCCTATGGAAGATGCTACTTGGATGTTTGAGTCTAATATCATCAAACATGGATATACAGTTGCATACCTACACTCAAGTGGGACTTGAGTTTTTTTACCTAGGGTGTATGGTGTAGGGTCACTAGGACCTTATTTTGCATATTTTGTGTAATTTTGGTTTTATCTTGTTTGGAGTGTTTCAGAGTTTTCTAAGGTCATTTATGACCATTTTTAATCATGTAATCCACCTTGGAGTGCTTAGAGGGTCGTTGAATTAAATTTGCAAAAAGTTGCCAAATGTGCAAAAAAATACTGTCATGCAACTTTTAGAAAGTGTCAAAAAATCAAGAAATCATTGGAATGTTACAAACAAGAAAGAAAAAATGTTACAAATTGGTTGGTGATGCATGAATACATGATCTATGGTTGAATAGAAGGAAATGTGGTTGTTTTTTTGAAGATTGATGAATCTAAGCAATATTTTAGTGTGATTTTCCAACATTGCAAATAGTTTTGTCTCTTTGTACGACTTGTATGACCCTTGTTTTGATCTGAATTCGACTAGATAGGATACTAGTGTGAATCTTCTTCATTTTAATCTTTGTGGCACTAAATTTCACTAGGCATTTTGAAAGATGTTGATGTTTTTCTGAAAACAATCAAAACCCTACTTAGGGTAACCCAAGAAGAAGAAAAAAGATGTAGCTTGGTATTCCCATCATGAAAATCCACCAAAATGGGTGGGAAAACCTGTATTTATGTTCTCTACCATATGTCAAGTTTGCAGGTGCTGGTTTGGAGTTTTGCACGTGTTGTAGATGGATAGAAAGTCTGAAAATTATATGTTTCAGACTGTAAAGCAATGTAGCAAGGAAGAATCTATGATTTATGGTTTTACTCTTGTGTGAGGACTTTTGTTGGTGATGAATAATGTTGTAAGGGGTCTATAGAAACTATTGATAGCAAGTTTATAACTTTTTCTTGTGTTGGGTGAGTGTCTAGGTAAGTAGACATGTTTTGGGGCAGCAATGACAGGTGATACAATGTGATACTTCCAAGTCCAAGTTTTGAGACTTTAAGAAGCTTGTTCTTGGATTAGATTAAGCTTGAAACAATATCAATTAGTTCTATATATGTTATTCATTGTTTGTTATGGTGATTGGTAGTTGCATGTTAAGCACAAGCCATAGTTAAGGTGTCAACATTGAGTAACATTATATGGAGTCAACTAGGGTGTCAAAATCCATTGAAATTTTGTTGTCCCACTGTTTTATGTTGTTCCTCCCTTCCTAAATGTGTTTCTCAGTACTGGTTGTCCAATAGTTCAAATGGTCAATAGGGACAAATGTGTGTATGGGGACTTATGCTTTGGTTTCAATGAAATTTTTCAGGGTGGTGGATTAGGCCAATCAAGTTCTATTGAATCTTGTCCTTCCTTTGCATCAAGTTCCCTCAATCATGCATAAATGTCTGAAGTTTAATCATGAGGGTTCAATGCACGTGATCCATGACACTGGCTATAAAATGTCAGTTGCACGTGGTAGTTATTCCTTAGACCACTTTTGGCTTGTACCCATTGGTTTGCTTCTGCCTAGGACAAACCTCTTGTACTAGACTTATGAGAAGTACAAGAAAGGGCGCTTAACACCTAAGGTGAGGTACCCTCCATCTCCTTATGTTGTCTCACATAGGGCTTTTTTGAAATTTGACAGTGATGCCACCATGGTGCATAGAAAGGAAGAAGAGAAATAATCTTGAGGTTCCTCTTCCTCCTCTTTCAATGTCCAACCTAGTGCTTCCTCTCACCTTGCTACGACGTCATCAGATTTTTCTCTGTGTTTATGGGAGAACCCTATGGTGCCCACTTGGTGAAAGCCCAATCATCCTGCATTCAAACTTCTCGTTCTTCCCACGGTGCATAGGCCTATTCCATATGGTAGGGGGAAGGCCCCCCATGGGGAATCATCTATGTATCGACCTTCATGGGATCCTACCGCTCTTGCTCCCAAGGCAATGAATGGGAAGAGGCCTGCTAGTGAGGTACTAGAGCTGAATCCCCCCACTATTTCTCAACCTCTTCCTCTTGCTCCCATTTAGGAGTCTCTCCCTCTGCTAGAGACAACTGTGATGGACACTCCTAGATGGCTGAGCAGGAGCCTTATGTTTCGTCTCAGCTCCCAACTTCTAGCTCCCAAAGTTGCAGAAATTACCTTGCATGTGAGCGCAAGCGTCAGCAAAAGGCTTTGGAACTTGAGAAGCTGCTTTGTAGAGGAAGGAAAGGGAGATGACCGCCCTTGTTTCAAGGCCTCCTGTTGTGTCCTCCTCTCTCGTCCCCTCTACTTCAATTCAATCAAATTCAGTTATGCTTCTAGCTCCTGCTGCAAAAATGAATGACCCTGACCCTAAAAAGGTGCAAGTGTTTATTGCTCCTTCGGTCGAGCCACCTCTCTTGATGCCCCTTCTAGACATCCCACCATTCGATAAGCCCATGGACATGTCAAACACCTCGGTGGTGTCTGTCACATTCTTCTCCTCCTCCTCCGTGCCTCTTGCCTCGTCCGTGTGGAGTTCACATCCTTCGACAAAGCAGAAGGTGGAGGTTGGCCCTTCTAGCAATGGGGGGCATAAGAGGATTCCACCTTCTTCAGAGGGTGGTCCTGTGCTAGCATGTGTCATCCTAATGATAGAGCAAGTCCCGAATTTTCCTAAGTTTTTCATTGCTCCTGAGTCACTTGGTGAGCCTAGTAGTGAATCTTAGGCATCACCTTCCCCACCCATTGAGGTAACACATGGCTCTCCCATGAAGTTCATGCTTAACTCTTTAGACGAGGTCCCGACCTTGTCGGCGATCTTCACAAAATTGTTGACCATTGCTCCATAAGAGCTGAGTGGAGAAGACTTTGAAGGAGCTTCTTCCTTGGCCCTTGTTGTGGGAGGGTTGAAAGGTTCCCCCCTTAATATTCCACCATTACAGGCTCGTCTGCCTTCCCCATATAATGATCTAAATTGGGAATCAAACGACCTCTTGGTTGATGAGTGTTAGGGGGAACCTTTTCTTTACCTTTAGATTAGGTGTGTGTTTGTTGTGATATGTTCCCCCATGCTTGCATTATGTGCTCCTGGATGACCCTTGTAGATGCTTGGATATAGGAGTGATTATGTGTCGTAAAACTTCCTCTATTTGTGGCATCATTATTCCTTTGTTATGTGTATTGATTTTCGACAAATTGGGGACGAAGCAAAGTGTTGGGGGAATTTAGGCTGCCCTTCCATGTTGACCCAATTTTTTTATTTATTTTGTCTTCTCGTGCATTCTCCATACAGTCTGATGTAGTAGGAGGTTGATGAAAATTCATCTATATATACTATTATCATACTTATATATATTTATGAGACACTATGAACCTGAAATATTAGATCACCCCTATTCCCTTTGTTTGTGATACTATTTCTTTTTGCAATTTTGTTATATGCCTCTCTTCTTTGCTTGAGTTGTGATGTTGTGGTGCCTATGTGTTGTCTCTCGTGTGTGTGACAACATCACCATGATGACATATCGCTATGTCCCACAATCCACAACATCGCTTTTTCATTCTTGCTTTTCTCTCCTTAGGATGAACTGTGTGCCTCTGTGTTCATCATGCACCACCCTAAGGGGGGATACCATGCCAATTTTGATTTTCAAAAAATGCATTCAGTGACTAATGAATATTTTCTCAAAAATATTTGCAAACTTTTTCAAAAATCACATTCTCAACAAGGACCCCCTAGCGGAACGTGTTTCCTTCGTCATGGGTTCACAAAGAAAGAACTTGAAGAACTTTCCTCCAAAGAGGGAGAAAATTTTCCTATGAGAGAATTCTTGACCTTCCCCTCGTGAGGGGGAATTTTCTTCCTTTTGAATTCCTTGATGAAGTGATAATCTTTCGAAAGGATACCTTGATGGTGAATTGATTTGTGAAAAAAATTCTTGCACTTTCTAAATAGCGCATCCCTTGAGTGGACCCCTCTTATTTTGAAGGGTTCCCAAGGTACCCCTTTGAAATCCTTCCAATTGTTTGACTATTTGCTTGCTTGCCTACGTGGATGCCTCTTGTTTTCTAACATGTTTTATCTATGGATTAATATGTTGTTTTACAGGTGTGCCTATGAAGCCGCTTTCCAATCTGACTCTATGGAGTCCCCCTTACACTGGGATTCCTTCATGAGAGAGTACTTGGGGGAATTCCTTCTTTGCAAGTCTGAGGGTCTATGAAGTGCTTACATCCTGCAGGATTTGTCCATCATTATTTTGTGGGCCTTTGGTGTACTTTGTGCAACTCTGTAGTTTTGTGGAGCTACGAAGTCCCTATGTTTGAACCTCCTCAGGAGAGAGTACATGAGGAGTCCTTTTCCTACCCTGCACTTTTGAGTTTTCCAAATCATGGTCTACTTCCTTGATGGTTCAGGTATACATTTCTAACTCTTTGATCTACTTTATCGAACACTCATTGATATTTTCACTTGCTAAAGTGGGGGAAAAATGTATAGGAGTGAATTTGCACCCCTTGTGTAAACTCCCCTTTTGCATATACCCTCACCTTAGAAAATCAATCCCAAAGGCGAAATTCCACGCCACCCACCTGCCTTCCAACCACTTGGCGTGTGTTTTGTGTGTCAGTGGGAGAATTTTTGTCAGGTACGCGAGCACGATGCCTGGACATTTGTGTAGCACACTATTGTCCCTGACAGATTCTTTCCTCTGGAGTCTGCAAGTATGTTACACTCCTAATTGGGGATGAGTTATAACACTTTTGTGTGACCAACCAACCCGAAAATGACTTATTTCCCTCTCATTTTGATCTTCAAAGGCATTCATTTCACACTTACTTCATCCTTTTCACATCCTTGAGCATTTTCATTCCATCTTTCACACCTTCTCACAATTCTAGCAGCTTTCACAACTCCATTGAGCATTGCAACAACTTGTTACTTTATTCATTCCATCTTTGTACGTGTGGTGATGCCATACAAGCTACAAGTTTGGAGTCTTGCGAGACCTCCCTTCGTCACTATTGTGGTTGTTTCGACTTTTCCAAGCTTGTTGCTTGCATTCTCCCTTCATTGGCCTTGAGAGCCTTTTGGTGGAGGTGGTAACACTTCACTTTTCCTCTTATGATTTGATAAAGTAGTGTAACATTCCTTTGTAGTGTTCAATCTCTTTTCTTTTTTCCTTTATCGTACTTTCTACTTTGTGGCTTTTATGGTTGTCCATGGAGGTGGAAACACCAAAGTGGGGGTTTGACTAAGGCAAACCCCTATATAGCCCCAACATTTTTTCCCTCTTGCTTGTGTGTAGGTGAACATGTGCATGTAGCTCGCTAGCTAACTAGTGCTTTAGTGAGTTGATATTCATCACCCTTGTTTTTATCTACTTACTTTATCATTTTTGTATTTACTTTTTGTACTTCATAATTTTGTTCATTTCATTAAAGTTAGTTAGCTGGGAAATTTAGTAAGTTTCTGGCATTTTTTTACTGCATTTTGTGTTTTCTAGCTATATGGATTTCAGCATGCCAAAGAGACACCAATGCACCGCACTGTCATCCTAGACCCACGTTGCCATCCTCAAACAAAGAGTTGTTTGAGGTGCAGTTTGATCTGCATAAATTGGCTCGTCTAGCACAAATTAGATTTTTGGATCTGCAGAGTGACAAGAGCACTTGAGAGTTCTCTTCATTCTTGATTCTCACCCCAAAACATCTCTTAACTTGATGTAAGTTAAGGCAGCCCTCTACTCTCAGCTTTTCATGACTTGGAGCCTTGGTGTGGTTGGTCCCCTCTCTTACAAATTACCTATAGGAATGATGTGATATTCACAACACCCCCTATATTACATCATTCTCTAAATGGGGATAATTCCACAGGTATTGTTTATTTTGAATATTAACACTAAATCTAATATTTATTGGGTTGAACATATTACAACTTGTCAAGAATGTCTAGGTATATGCAAATTACACTTCCCTAAAGTTGTTATGACATTGTTCAAGACTTGAATGACTTGATTTTGGTGTTGTGTTGGTATAATATAACTTATACCTCCCATAATAATGATGATAAATTGTGGATCTAAATTAACATATCGAGTCCTCCAAATAGGACATCACATTTCCCATACAACTTGTACTACTTAACTAGTCTAACCACACTAGTTACAATTTTTCATCGCTAATTATGGGGGTCTATGTTTACTCCCTAAAAAATAATATCATCATCTTCAATAAATAATTCCTAAATTTATTGGCAATGGTTGAATCAATGAAGTGTGATTCATGGCTCTAGGTCCTTATGAAACATATGGCATGTAAAAGAAAATTTAAATCTAATGCTAAATTTTACTTACATTAAAGGAGTTGGGTTATGGAAATGAAAAGCTAAAAATATAGAAGATATAAGTGTTAATATGGTTTTCAACACATAAAATTGCCTACAATCTTGAAGCCTATAGGGTGAAAGAACAAAGGTTCACCTCACCTACTTGGAAGGTGTCTAGCTTAAGAGTCTCATAAATTTGATTAAGAGGTTTACCAAAATCCCTTAGCTAGAGAGCGCTTTGGCTAGATCATTCAAGGTGCTACAATAAACACTAGGAATCATTCAAATTAAAAAGAGACTCACTTAGTGCAAAAAAGACACTATTAGTTGGCATGAATAATCAAATTCATCCTTAAACCTATTAAACATGATTAAATTTATTAAAACTATCACATATATTTTAAAATAAAAATTTACTAAGTTGGAGGATGAACAATCATCCATGTGATTCATTCCACTCTTTTAAGAATTCAATCTCGATTTTCAAAGGAATGGGATTTTATCATTATAAATCACATAAATTTCTTATATTTAATGCCATTTATGATTGAAATTTATCATCAAACCTTAAAAGTTAATGCCATTCTAAAAAAAGAGGGGGGAAAAGAAAAATGGTTAGAGAAAGAAAAGTGAATCTAAATTCATATTATATCCTTCCATGCACCTTTCTTTAACTAGATAGATGCAACATGAAACCAATATCCACAATATTGGTTATCTACAATCCCAACATGAGATGGTGTGATCTCATTGTGCCTGATGGAATCCATCAGGGACATAAGAACGTTGCGTAGATGTCTGCGCACAACACGAGCGTCCCCGACAACTATTCTTCTATTGACACAAAAAACATACGCCAAGTGGAATGAAGTGTAGAAGTTGATAATCCAACCTCATAGATCCCAATGAACACCTGCAAGAAAATAACCTGTCACCAAAGGAGATCAAGAGACACAAGAATGGTGCTATGCAAACATGAAGCAAAAATGCATTACCCGATAAGTTAATAATTAAAGAGATCAATCCTTAAGAAAGGAAATCAAAACCCTAAAGGTGAGAACCCTAGGAAGAGGATTAAATTAGCATGTGACAAGTGTCAATATCATATTGAACAAGGCAACATGACTAATTTAATAATGAAAAAATAAAGGTTCCTAAGTTTAGCTTAAGTGAAATAAAGTAAAGGTGACTTAATTAATTAATCAATATGATTAAATTAATCAAGTAAACAACCTATTACTCTAACATCCCCCCTTAAGATGAACTTAGGGAGAAGCTAAAAAACTAAGGACAGATGCATGAAAGAAAAGATGGGTCTTGACAAACAAGGACAGATGAGGTACCCATGTACAAATGTAAAATATCTCTCAAAATAGGAGAAAAGGAAAAAACCTCATGGGAAAAACTCCTTTCCAAAAGAGATAAATAAAAGTGAAGGACTAAGAAGCCTCCAAACAAGAGTGAAGGACAAAGAAGCCTCCAATCAAGAATAAATTATCCTAAAAGATAGGAACAAAGGATGAACATGGAAAACAACATAGAAGCATGAAGAAGCTACAAACACTATCATAGAATGACTGCTGAAATGTTGAAAGAAAAACCCTCTCTGAAACAAATAATGATCATGATCAAGAAGATACTTGAATCTGCATGAGTGCCCTCAATGTAACTACTCGAATCCAATGGAAAACCAAGGCAAAACATCTAGAACTCAAAGATATAGATGACACAAGTACCAATAGTCTAAAGAACTGATCAAGTGAAAATGGAAGGTCGCCTCCAGAAATAGGAATGCAAGAGTGTCCATATAGTAAGTGCTCCATCTCACCGAAATGCATGGATAACTAGCCACTACATATTCCTAGTACATAGGAACAAATATTATATACATAACTCACTCCAACGCAAAACCAAGGAAGCATTAGAACCAATAGTAAAAACCCCCCCATAATGCTTACAAGGGAGGGGTATGACAAGTACACTGAAATTAAATGCCTGAATGTAGTGCATGATAAAGAACCAAGAAAATTTGAATGTGCAATCGTGAATGTACAAGCAGATATAAAGGATGTGAAAATAAAAGTTACATACGCATGAGAAAGGTATGAAGGAAAAACAAAGGCAAACATCAACCTCCATGGCACTTTATATCATAGTGTGAGTACAACAAAGCACAAAGTGATGTGCAAGAATCCCAATACTACACATACAAAGTTGAGGCACTTTATTTTAGTGTGTTTACAGATGATAAATACATGCAATGTGATACCATGTAGAAGTTGATAATCCAACCTCACAAATCTCAATGAACACCTGCAAGCAAATAACCTGTCACCAAAGGAGATCAAGAGACACAAGAATGGTGCTCTACAAACATGAAGCAAAAATGCGTTACCCGAGAAGTTAATAATTAGAAAGAGATCAATCCTTAAGGAGATCAAAACCCTAAAGGTGAGAACCCTAGGAAGAGGATTAAATTAGCATGTGACAAGTGTCAAGATCATAATGAACGAGATGACATGACTAATTTAATAATGAAAAAATAAAGGTTCCTAAGTTTAGCTTAAGTGAAATAAAGTAAAGGTGACTTAATTAATTAATCAATATGATTAAATTAATCAAGTAAACAACCTATTACTCTAACACGAAGGCAGCTGGCTGATGTGGAATTTTGCCTTCAGATTTGGTTTTCTAAGGTGAGGAAGTGTAAAAGGGGAATTTGCGTAAGGGGTGCAAATTCAAACCTATACACATGCATAACATGTGGAAGTTTGAATTGTCTTAAGGGTTCTTAGGAATGTGCAAGTTGATTTATTGTAAGAGTTGGTATGGGATGCTCAAATACCATATAAAATTTGGTATATAATGCTCTATATACCATGCAAAATTTGGTATATAATGCTCTATATACCATGCAAAATTTGGTTGAAGATTTAGCCACCCAAGTTATAGGAGTTTCAATGAAAGCACAAGGGAGATCAAATATGAGAGAATAATGTTATTCTATCAAAAGATGCAAATATATAGATTGCAATAGATTAAGAATACAAAAAGGACTCATTGGTTATATAGACCAAGGTGAGGCATAGTACTACATAAGATTATGACATGTGTCTTAATATTATGTCTTGAGACATAAAGTGATAAATATCCTATGTGTACCCTAAGTATACTTAAGTAACTAGTGTGAATAGGACCTAGATGGTGAATGAATTAAGTAAAATACCTCGTTCATACCAAAATTTATTAATTAACTATTTTCTTCAACTAATGGTTTGAGAGAAAAGAGAGGAAATTAAATAAATAGATTGTACATTTTTAAGTTTTGGAAATTAGAATATGAAAGGTGAAATTAATTAAATGTTGGATAAATATTTAATTAAAGTTGGACTATAAATAAAAATGTTAAAAGGATAAATTAATTAAATAAATTATTGGAAATTATTTAATTATTGCTAGGAAAAATAGCCAAGTTAGTCATTGAGAATTCTCTCCTTTAAAAGATAATGAGTTATGCTATGTGTAGAAGAATTTAGAATGCTACATTATGGATCACAAGGATGAAGAGTGGAGATAAACATTAGAGTCCAAATTATAGATAATAAATTTATATCATGACATGATGAATATAGTAAATATGCAATTTGATGATAATAAACTCATATAGACAATAGAGATAGAGTGATTATGATATGAAGTGTCTTAATTAAATAAGGAATTGATGGGAAAAGAGTGTCACCTCTAGACTAAAGATGCACATGAAAAATTGAAGAGTAGATACAAAGAGTAAACTTGATGTGAAAGTAGGTAAACAAAATCATCATAAATTATAGTTGGAAAGGAATATAAAAGAGAATAGGAAAAGTTATTCACATGGGTATCTAGAAGGAAATATCATCATTAGATGAAGTCAAATTAGTAGGTTTTGGGAACCAAAATCACTTCTAGAACTTACTAGTATAAAACTAATGGTTCTAATAGGAACACTTTCAAAATGATTGTGGTGGTTTCATAACCTCTCTTGTGGTTATGTAATCAACACAATGAAATTGAAACCACTTATCTATGAGAAGGATCAATTTTATATATTGACACAAAATAAGAGTGTAAGCATTCTAGTTGACCTTGTCTTTTTTAATTTCATGCAAGATGACTTGCTAACACACATTTGAATTCATATATTACTCTATAAGAAGACATTGGCAACCCAAGATAAAAAGTGGGGATGGAATAAAATTTATTTTAGAAATAAGAAGGTTAAGAATAAGATGAATGTGGGGATATAGACTTGGTAGAATTTTTATTTTGTATTCATACTTATTTATTTGACATATATATTTTGATAGAAGAACATTTACCAAGCTACAAACTATTTTTTCCCCTTATGGATTTTACCATATTAATATCATGTTTGTACAACATATTTTCTTAATTTTTGTCTAAAATTACACTTTAATTCCTCAATTCTCACTATTATATCTATTGGAAACACAAGAGCAAACAACTGAGAGGGGGGAGGGGTGAATTAGTTGTCACATAATTTAAAACTTATTCAACTCATTAACATTACTCTCTGATTTGATTAATAACCATGAAAGCATAAATCATCAACACATCAGAAACACACATAACACCAATGTTTTTACATGGAAACCCTGTTAGGGGAAAAACCACAGTGGAGGTCAGTCCACAAGATTATACCCTATTAAAAGTATAAGAAGTGAAAATATGGGGAATGCACTTACATTCAGGCACATTGCCTAGAGCTCACTGCTCAATTACAATAGATCTAACTGCCCAAAGGAAGACACATTGTCTTACAAAAAGAATCAAATTACATATGCAAGGATTTCAATTGATAAAATAGCATTTGCTAATGCCTGATCATAGTTCCAATTAAGCACATGAACACTTCTTTACTCTTCTTCACTCTTCTTCACACTTTTCTCTGCCTTTTAATGATTTAGATCAATATTCGTACATATACACACAAAAGAACACTTTGGAATACACTCACACACTTCAATTCAAATAAACAATCGCTCTTATATATCCGCAATAAGAAATTTCATCCCTACATGTTGGCTTCAACAAAATAATAAAATGAATATAAATTGTTGGCCCAAAATACTAAAGATTTTTAATGTGAATCAACCAAGGTCGGCCACAACTTAGTGAAGACCCAAATCAACATCTCCAATGCGAAAAAACTTCAATTAATTTCACCTTGAAGATCCACAACACACTACGAACACCATGTCAGCCAAGAACAAGAAAAACATCAATACACAAGAGAAAATCGCCAACCACAAGCACAACGATGAATGTGGACGTGCAATAAAGATAGAGAATGATCTAGAAGCATCCAAAAACATCACAAATCACCAGAGAGGCATCTACAACAACTGAACTAACTGAAATAACATCATCTTCAATCAACAACACCAACTGAAGCAACATAAAATTTGTCAAAATGTAAATCTTTATAACTCAATCAAGTCTTCACGCGGACTCTGAAACTTGACATGGATAAACTAGATACACTCAACAACAAACCCTTTAGTCCACAACCTCTGATCATCAATGTAAAAAACTTACTGACATACTGAACTTCACTTCACCACTGACAACCTGCAACTCATCTCATTACAATTTTCTCAATATCCTCAACATATACAACTTCTAATAAATTAATGCTAATAGTGTTGACATCAATGACAACCATATATCAACAAATCAAACACAATATCCAACAATCTCCCCCTTTGGCATTGATGGAAACACATGATGTGAAAAACACCATCAACATAGCTAACTCTTGACACTTACTCCCCCTTAGACTCTGACTCATTTTCTCCCCAACTCTTCCACATGATCTTCTCCCCACAAGGATCTTCTCCCCAGATAATCACCAGTTTTTCACATGACTCTTCTCCCCCTTTAAAATCAATGACAAAGATCTCTAGAATTCACACAAAATCTGAACCACATATCTAAACATCTGAACATCTGACTACTCCCCCTAAGTAGTAGCCACCACAACATCAATTCGAAAGAAGATATGACTTTGAAATGCACAAACTAATGTAATGCAATGCATCCTTAGTTCTGATTAGGAGGGGTAATCACCCCTAACTTCCCTCTGAGATACTCAAAAGTATCCTTAGTCAATGACTTGGTAAAGATGTCTGCAATCTGCTCCTTAGTAGGCACATACTCCAGTCTGACTTCCTTTTCACTCACCTTTTCTCTCAAAAAGTGAAACTTAATAGATATATGCTTAGTCTTTGAATGCAACATCGGATTCTTAGATATGTTAATAGCACTTGAATTATCACAAAATATAGCAATAGGCTCATTATACACAACTCTGATATCCTTCAACATCTGCTTCATCCATAGGACTTGAGTACAATTCTTAGTAGCAACAATGTATTTGGACTCTGCAATAGATAAGGAAATGGCATTCTGCTTCTTAAGAAAAATGCTCCACCACTAGTACTTTTCCTGTCATTTACATCTCCTACCCAATCAACATCAATAAAGGCACTCAAAGTAAGATCATCATCTTTAGGATACCATAGGCCAAATTCAATTGTCCCCTTCAAGTATCTAAAAATTCTCTTCACAACATTCACATGAGATTCCTTCAGATCAACTTGAAATCTTGCAACAATACATACAACATTCATGATATCAGGCCTAGTTTGAGTTAAATACAATAATCCACCAATCATTGATCTGTATCTATTCTGATTTTCCTTCGGAGAATCATATTTTGTTGTCAACTTGCATCCGGTCACCATGGGTGTATCGACTGGCTTTCAATCTTCCATACCAAACTTCTTTAGCAATTCCTTCACATACTTGGACTGGGATATAAAAATCTCCTTGTCTAATTAAGTAATTTTCAATCCCAAAAGGAATTTCATCTCACCAATCATTGACATTTCAAATTCACTCTTCATATCATTAGAAAACTTTATGCACAAACCATCATCTCCTCCAAAAATGATATCATCAACAAAGACTTCAACAATCAAATATTTATTACCATTCTTGAAATACAGATTACTATCAGCAGTACCTTTGTTAAATCCAAGCTTCAAAAAATACTTTTCCAGTCGGGCATACCATGCTCTAGGGGCTTGCTTGAGTCCATACAATGATTTCTTCAACCAACACACCATATCTCCCTTATCAAACAACTGGAATTCATCAGTTTTCTCAACATACACCTCTTCTTCCAATTCACCATTTAGAAAAGCTGATTTGACATCCATTTGATAAAATTTGTAGTTCTTATAAGTAGCATAGGCAACAAATAATCTTATAGCTTCAATTCTAGCAACAGGGGAAAAAGTATCTTCAAAATCAATTCCTTCCATCTGTGAATATCATTCGCATACTAGTCTTTCTTTGTTTTTAACCACTTCTCCTTGCTCATTCAGTTTGTTTCTAAAGACCCATTTAGTTCCAATGACATTCTTATCCTTAGGTCTGGGAACAAGAATCCATGTTTCATTCTTCTCAATATATTTTAGTTCCTCTTTCATTGCTTCAACCCAGTGCTCATCTCTACATGCTCCATTCACACTAGTAGGCTCAGTCTTTGAAATCAAGCAGTATTCTTATGCAATCTTTCTCCTAGTTTGGACACCTTTTTTCTTATCACCTATAATATGATCTTCTGAATGATTCAATCTTACATACCTCAGGGTCTTCTTAGGTTTTTCTTCAACTTCAGGATCTCGTGTTCTCTCTTATGCAACTTCACTGGTTTCTTCTTCCTCTTGATTTTCCTGATCCACCAGAATTATTTGCTCTTGATTTGTAGTTTAAACTTGCTTTCCTTTGTTTGTACTAACATTTTGATCATCAGAATCATATCCACAGGTTTTGGATGGTGTACCTAAGTCTTCATCAACCTTGACATTTTCACTTTCAACCATTTTCCTTAATATTTTATTATAACATCAGTAGGCCTTGCTATTAGTAGAATAACCTATAAAGATACCTTCATAACTCCTAGCATCAAACTTTCCTATGTCTTCATCTCTCTTGATATAATATTTTCTTCCAAATATCTTGAAATATTTAACAGTAGGCATTTGACCAGTCCATAGCTCAAAAGGGGTCTTACCAGTATCACCTTTGATTTGTACCTGGTTGAGTGTGTACACAACAGTACTCACAAGTTCTCTCCAATAGATATGAGGGACATTTCCTTCCAACATCATAGTTCTAGCAACATCTGCAATTGTTCTATTCTTCCTTTCCACAACTCCATTTTGTTGAGGGGTCTGTGGTGTAGATAATTGTCTCTTTATTCCATTCTCTTCACATAAACAATTAAATTCACCAGAAGTGAATTCACCACCTCTATCTGATCTCATACATTTAATCTTCAGACCTGTCTCTATCTCAACCATAGCCTTAAAGGTCTTGAACTTTTCCAGTGCTTCAAATTTCTCCCTTCAGAAGGTAACCCACACCATTCTTGAATAATCATCAATGAGTAACATGAAATACTTGTAACCTTGTAAACTTCTGACCTTAGAGGGACCACACAGATCAATATGCACAAGTTCTAGCAAATCATTTGAACAATGTTGTTTGCTTTGAAATGAAATTCTAGTTTGCTTTCCTAACTAACATTCCTTGCATATGGCATTAGTAGGTTTCACCAACTTAGGTAGATCTCTCACAGCCTTAGTAGAACTTATCTTGACAATATTATCAAAGTTAACATGACACATTCTCCTATGCCATAACCAACTTTCATCAACTTGAGCAATCAAATAACTTTTACTAGTAGAACTCAAGTGAAAGATACTACCTTTTGTTTGTGTACCTGATGTAATTACATTTTCAGAACTCAGTATTCTACACTTTTCATCCTTGAACTAAAGATTGTATCCCTTATCAACCATTTGACCAACACTTAAAAGATTATGCTTCAAGCCTTCCACATACAGGACATCATCAGTATTATGCTTACCATCAAGAGAAATGCATCCTCTTACATGGATCATTCCAGCTGTATTATCACCAAATCTCACAACACCACCATCATACTTTTTCAAGATTCCAAACTTACTTTTATCTCCTGTCATATGATGTGAACATCCACTGTCAATTACCCATTCATCTTTCTCTTCAACTTGAGCAGCTAGGGCTTTCTCCACATTTGTACAACTAGCGGATTTAGTAGATGTAGGATTATTTTCCTTGATAGCAATAAATACCTGTATACACCTAAAAATGGTTTGGATAGTCAAATTAATTAAATACGCTTTATTTGATTAATTATCTTAATTTCTTCTACTATTAAATAAATAGAAATATTTATTTATCTAGTTCACATTCTAATTCTCCTGTTCTTCAACTTTAATTAAATATACAACTTCTATAGTTGGTGTTATTTAATTATTACATCATTCCAATCTTATTAAATAAACAAAGTTTTACACTTTATTGTTTAATTATCATATTCCTTCTATTTTAATTTAATAAACAACTTCTATAGTTGGTTCTATTAAATTATTTATTCCCTTTTTACTAATTTAAATAAATCAAAAATATTTAAATAAAGGCATAAAGAAAATTCCTCTATTCACTCACCTACCAAATTTGATATTCCAAAATCCAATTTATTTCAACTGGCATTCACGGGAAGCTGTGGAGACAAATTTGAATCAATCTTTCAAATCTTCTTCCTCTGATCTTTCCTATCATCTTGCCTGATGTTTTCATGGGGAGAAACCATTCCCTTCATCAGCTCTAGCTTCTTCATCTCTCACCCTTCAAATCTCAAGATTGAATCCAGGCCTCTGTTGTGCTGCCCCGTCACAATGTGCTGCCTTAAATCTATATATACAACCTTTCTTCATAGGAAATGGACCCTGAATCTTTGTGCAAATTTACTCTACAACATTCATAGAAATCAAGCAATCATATCAATAGCAATAGCAATAGCATTTAGCATCATAACAATCATAAGCATCAGTAGAATTCACATCACGACAACATCATGGTTTTATTGTAGCTTTCATCCATCAGGTTTCATGCCAAAATAGATTACAATAGTATCATAGCTTTTTAGTTTCATTATCAATCATCACATCATTTCATTTAGCATCAATTCCATTCTCTAGATAGGCATTTTAACAGTTAAGGTGCTTACAAATCTAAGAGCCCTCTACAACTTGATAAATATTTGGAGATAGGAAACAATGAGATGCTTTCAAGTTTTTTGTGCTTTTAAATTAGTTTAATTCGTGTTAAATCTTGATATAATGTTTCATTAAGAAGTGTTTTTAGTCGTTTTTACTCATACTTATTCACACTTACATTTTGGCACCCACTATGGGGCATAACCCCATGTTTTTAACAAGTTTTTTTGAAAAGCTTTCATATAGGAATCTAGCATGATTCTTTTAGCGTGATCGAAAGATTTTATAGCGCTTCTGACACAAACTATAGCGTTCTTCCTATTTTAGCACTTTTGAAGAAAACTATAGCGCTTTGAAGGACTATTTTAGTGCTTTGATCAAAAGCTTTCAACACAATCTGACTGATCACATTCAACATTTGTTTTAGCGCGTTCGCCAAATTCTACAATGGTTTTGACGAATATTGTAGCGCTTATGACATTTTATATAGCGCATCTAACTATTTCTATAGCGCTTATGTGTAAATCATTATCTAGATCCAACGCGACCGCGAGTAACTTTATTTCTTCAGTTGGACTAAAATGAATCAATCTAGGATAGTCACTTCTTCAGTTGGATTAAAATGAATCAATCTAGAATAATCACTTGATTAAAAATTTATCATCCTAGGATAGTCACCAAAAATTTCAATTTGGATTTAAAATTTACATCATTTCTTTTGTGAAACAATATCTTCACATAGATAGCAAATTGTCATTTAGGATCTAAAAAATTGAACAAGTTTATTTATGTGTTTGTGTGGTGATAGGAATATGCTCTCCCCTTAATTAGGTGATCAAAACACTAGAATCATCCTCTATTTTATGCATTTTCAATCTTTATTAAATCCTTTAGAAGGCTTTCCATAGTGGCAAAAAGTACTCACCCTACAGGAACAACCTAAGAGGATAACAACCGAAGCCAGGTTTTCCACCCCACTCTAAAATTTAAAGCGAATCTGGGGAAACCCACCTTTTCCGGAAGTGTGCAAGATAACCATCCCCAAAACCTTTGTCCTAAAGGTTGGGAGGTCTCTTGAGGGAGTTTATCACTTGCCGCTCTGAATGGAAACCCTTTCTAAGAACCATAGTGTAGTATCTAGTTGAGTCAGTAAATAAACATTATAATACTCACAGTGCAAGGGGAGGGAAGAATATGCCCCCAAGACACTCACCATATAATTTCCAAGGACCGTTTGCTCAGGGGATTGAGAAATATAACCTTGAGTACGCACCTGGAAAAGACAAAAACACGGGAACCCTCTAGAGGGTGACACGGCTGTGTGAGTTGACACAATTTTTAGTTGTGGGCTGTTGAGTATAACGATGACCTTTTGACTTTAAGAGTGAATCTGTCTGAAGTACATTTTTGTTATCAAACTAGTGAAAATAGGAACATGTATGGTTCTTTGAACATACACTATCTGTTTAGATTATAGCTCTTAAAAACAACTGTCTACATTTGATTGTTGTGTATTTCAAAATCATTAAAATCTAGATAAAAGATCATCTTGAAAAATACAACTTGGAAAAAGTCAAACTGAGAAATATATGATTAGGGATTGGAAAACCACAAAGTTTTTCAAGAAATCCCTTTCCAAGAGAATAAAAAAACCAAAGAGACCGCTTAGTTATATAAATCTTTTGAAAAGAAGACGTTTCTTGTATTAGAGTAGGAAGATTTTGCTTCATCATAGAACTTTCATCCATAGGTTTCACAATTTCTCTAGGGGTTACACTGATGATTATGCTTTAGAGCCCTTATATTCACAAGCCTATTTATAGAGAAGATCTCTTTCACAAGAACCGAACCATAGTCAACCTATTCGTCAATCTTCCATCCCACAACCTGCCATAGAAGACTCCAACAGACCTGATCAATTCTTGCAGTAGAAAAATCTTAGAAACATTAGGTTTGTCATCCAAAATCAAGGAGTTACCACCACACCTTATGACCATTTGGCGACCTACAACTCCCATTCAACAGCCAGGCCTTACAACACCTATTTTACAACCTAGCCTTATGCACATTGAAAGTTCCCAAACTAACATCATCAACAGTTTGAGAACATTCATCTATGAGGAAAACAAAACACCGCATCAATTTCTCACATCATCCATCATCCTGAACGAAGAAGAAGAAAAGGAAAACATAGTAGTAGGAAGACCCATGTTACTACCTCTTGCCTAGCAATAGGTAGTAAATAACATTGCGATAAGATATTGAAACCACCATACAACATACGTTATGACCATTTGGTGACCCACAACTCCTGTTCAACAACCAAGGCTAACCACACCAATATTTTAGCCAGGTAATGTACACATTGAAGGTACCCAAACTGAAATTATCAGCAGTTTGAGAACATTCATTTTTGAGAAGAACGAAACACCCCATCAATTTCTCACAGCATCCATAGTCTTAGACGAAGAAGAAGATAAAGCATACATAGTAGCTGTGAGACCCATATTACCACCCCCCGCTTGGCAATAAACAAAACAATGCTTCTACCATTTGTTATAGCACTTCTGCGCATTATTCTATCACTTCCACAGTTAAAAATAATGCTTCTGCCACTTTTTTCAGCGCTTCTACCACATATTATAATGCTTTTGTCAACAATAAACCAAACTCTGTCAAAGTTAGAAAATCAATGTCATAGTGCTTCTACAGTCTGTTCTAGCACTTTTGCACTATCTTTTAGTGCTTCAACAGTAAAAAACAACGCGTTTGCATTATGTTTCAGTGCTTCTGTCAAACATTACCAGTGTCAGAATTCACCAGTCTTTCAGTGCATCAGTGGTTTGTTTTAGCGCTTCTGCTTTGTTTCACAATGCTTTTACCATACCTTTTAGCGCTTTTGCATTTTGTTTCAGTGCATCTACCTTCTGTATTAGCGCTTCCACAAAACTGGAAAAAAAAATAGAGACCTTTCAGAAGTGTTTGTCAGATTTGTTACCATCAGAAACTCAAGTTTTTACCAGTCAGAAACATTTCATAGTTTAAACAGTGTCCTAAAAACTTGAAACAAAGTAGGTTTTTACAAGTCAAAATTGTTTTTAAAACATAAACCCAGATCTTGCAAAATACAAAGTGTCAAATTATCAAAACAAATCTAGATTATTGAGTCAAGTTTCCTCATCAGGATTCTGACATCCTACCATCACAAAAAAAAAACTCAGTAATCATATTTTCAACTTAGCCTCATCAATAGAATACATTATTCTATTTCACTTCATTAAAATCAAATTGACACTAATCACAACACATAAGATCCAAGTAAAGTGAAAACAACAAACAATTGTATGCCAATCTTGACAAGGTTACAAAGACAAAAACTTAGAGAGAAGGAAATTGAAAATCCACCACATGACTAAAGAAAACCCCTTTTATCAATTTCAACAACAAGATACCAATGAAATAACACAAGAAGATATACAACACGCCCAACAAGATCCAAGTTTTCATAAATTTATGAAAAAGGTCTCAGAACAAGACATGGAGAAATATCTCTTGATGTTAGCAGAGTTAGGCGCCAAACTTCTAAAAGACTTCGACATCAATCGATTGAAGGAAATGCCTAGGACAAATGAAACAAAACCACACCACACCCAAGACATAGATCAAGTGGTTGCTTTAATAGCTCAAATGCAAAATTTGTAGCAACAGGTTTAGAACATGCAAACATGACCACAAAGAAATATTTATTACAGGACATTTGTCCTTATCCCTTTCATCCATGTGTAGATATGATACCTTTCCCTAGACACTGTGAATTTCCTAAATATGACAAATACAATGGAAAATTAGACCTGATTGACCATCTACGAGAATTCAGAATAATGAGCCTTGAGTACGCACAAGAAGATACTTACCTAATGAGGTTGTTTCCTAGGAGTTTAGGAGCATAGTGTATGGAATGGTTTTCCAAATTAAAACAAGGAATTTGATCCTTTGAGAAATTGGTCAACAAATTTATCACACAGTTCTCTTTCAACATTCAACATGACGTAACCATAAAGGATCTATATAACATGAAACAAAAGAAGGGTGAGATATTCCTATCCTTCTTACAACATTGGAGAAAGTTGTTCGCTAGATATCCTCGATCTATACTTGAAGAGGAAAATATTGAATTATTTATTGACAACTTAAATGGTGAAATGAGTTATAGATTGGAATTGCAATGTCCCCCAACATTCGAAAAAGTGATTGAGAATGGGCTTAAGATTGAAGAAGCTTTAGTCAAAAGAGGAGTAATTAAACATTTCAATGATACCTCAAACAATGCAAATTTCTCAAATCACTATGGAAACAATGATAAGCCTAAATTTTGGCAGAAAAATAGAAATACTGGAAGTAACGATGCTATAACTGAAATGCAAAATACAAAACCAATATTCAATTTAACGACAACAACCGTTAAAACAAATGAAAATGAAAATTAGAGTAACAATCAAAGCACTACTCAAAAAAATAACACCAACAATGGGGAAACTCAACCATCATATTAAAGACAATCCAATCGACGAAGATTTACCCCATTAGGACAAACTTTGGAATTAGCAATAAGAGAGCTCATTGCAAACAAACTTATTACTCTACCAGAAGCACAAAATTGGGATCTGAAGGTAAAACCATCCTGGTGGAATGATGTTGATTGTTGCAACTTTCATAAGAATAAGGGACATAAAACAAATGACTGTATGCAATTAAAACATTTGATACAAGACTTGATTGAAGCAAAGAAGGTGTTTGTCGAAGGGCATCAATCAAACAATGATCACAACGCGTTTACAAATCCATTACCCAACTATGAAAAAGGAGAGTCTTCTTCAAGTGGTAAAGGAAAAAGTATAAACTATGTCTATGACACCACCATTCTTTGCCTTTCGGAGGTTGAGAAAAATGACATTGATAATCAAACAGATGACACAAACATCAATGACATTGAATCCCTGAACATGATACCCAACACAAACACATCTGACAATCAAATCAATGTCCTAAAGATCAAGGAAACACAAGACCATCAACAAGTCAATATAATGACAAGGGGGCAGTCCAAAGTGATACTGAAAGGAATTTCCTCCAAAAACACTACTCCCCCATCGCATCAATACAACATTGTGGACCAATTACAAAAGATACCCACACAAATATCTATTCTAGAACTTCTCAAATTTTCACCATCACATAAAGAAGTTCTGGAATAGGCTCTAGTAGCTACAACAGTGCCCAATAATTTGGATGTTTGTCAATTCCAAGCCATGGTGGGACATCTTACCACACCTCATTGTCTATTGTTCTCTGAACAAGATGATGTATCTCTAAATCACCCACATAATACAACCTTGCATATAGAGGTTCTAATCCATAAACACTGTGGAAAGCGTGTCTTAATAGATGGTGGAGCTGGATTAAATATTTGTACTTTGAAACTAATTCATGCACTGGGCTATTTCGACAATGCCATTGATGCTAGAAGAAAGATAACAATAAAGGAATATGATGAAGAGGAAAGGTCTTCCAAAGGGCTGATAGTACTTCCAATTCAAGTAGGACCGATTGTCAAAACATTGTTTGTCAAGTGTTAGACAAGGACTTAACATATAACATACTATTGGGTCGTCCACGGATCCATGAAATGAAAGTGGTACCTTCAACATACCATCAATGTCTAAAATTTCTAGTAAACGGACAAGAGGTCACCATATCAGCTAACAACAATAATCCATAGACTTGCAACATGTTAAAAGAAAATAAAGATACTTTGGTACCCCACAACAGAGAAGTCAACACTTCCATTTCATCTAGTGGTGAAAGACAACCCAATTTCATATCTAAATGGGTTGAGAAGAAGGATCAGGTAAAGGAAAACATTGTTGCGGACATGACTATATCAAAACTGAAGGTCCTATGAATGAGTTATCACAACAATTTTCAGACAAGGTTTAGTTAAAGGACAAAGGCTTGGGAGAATATTCCCTTGAGCAATCTTTGTGTCTATCACAATTGCTACCATCACCAAAATCATATGGACAACCCATATCAAACACACCAAGTTTATCACAACCACTCACAACTCTTAATGAAATATTTGTTAAAGCAGGTACCCTCGAAGATGAGTTAGAAGACAAAGCCATTCTAAATTGGCTATACAAGGATGACGAAGCCTCAACATAAGCGAATATTAGCATCAAAATAGATCAGTATGGAAAAGGGAAGGCTATCTTAGAGAAAATGGGCTATGAATGCCAAAGACCAATTGGCAAGAGAAAGGATGGTATTATAGAACCTATTCAACCTCTAACTCTACAGCCTAAAGACAAAACAAGATTAGGCTACACAGGTGAAGAAAAAGAGGAAGTAACTCATAAAGTGGTAGAAAGGGTTCTACAAATGAGAGATGGTTTCGACATAGATTCCAATGAGTATGAATGGGATCATTTATCTGCTACATGCTACACTGACAAAAAAATTGATTTCATTCAAACATATACACCCTCACAAGAGGAGGGACAAAGTTCAGGAAATACACCATTTGTAATGGGATCAACAAATATCGATGACTCAAGTGAGGACGATCAAACATCGAGTGAGACAGATGACTCAGAGGTGAGTACTATCATAGACCTCAACCTTCCTACCAAAAACTTTGACCACCTAGCCATTAGAACACTTACAACAATCGACCTTACTCAACCTGATGACTTATTACCCTTGAGGCATCCCAAACTTATTGACTAGGAACCCACCAAACCTATTCATTTACCAGTCTTTTCAAATGATGATGCCATCATAAACTATCTTTGCAGTGACAAACCTGATACAATTTCTATCCATAACACTCATAACAACGCTTCACAATAGGTGGGTGCCAAATCTTCCAGTTGCAAAAATGACAACAAGAAAAATAAATCTAATGGTGAAAACCTTTTTGAGGCAACATTAGATTTTTAAAAAGAAAAAATAAAGAACGTATCCAACAGTGAAAACCTTTATGAGGCATTGAAGGATGGAATATTTGACACTCTCCCAGAGCATTACAATGTCACATCATCAGTACTGGTAGAACCAACACAGTCTATAAATTTGGGAACAACTGAAAAGGCCAAGATCCTACATCTAGCAGCATCCATGATAGAATAGGAGAAGCCTACATTCACAAAATTATTTGAGGAGCGACACATCAATTTTGCATGGTCTTATTTTGACATGCCAAGATTGGATCTAGATCTCCTAATGAATCATCTATCGCTACCAAAGGGAATCAAACCAGTCAAACAAAAATTGAGAAATATGCATCCCCACATCGCCCTGATGGTTAAAGTTGAGCTAAAGAAATTGTTGGATGCAGGATTTATCAGATCCATAGATTATGCATAATGGATCTCAAATATTGTGCTAGTATCAAAATCTGATAATAGCATCAAAATATGCATGGATTTCAAATATTTAAACAAGGCATGCCCAAAGGATGATTTTCCTTTACCCAACATTGACATAATTGTTGATCTAACAATGAGACATGCCATGTTATCTTTAATGGATGGATTTTCAGGGTATAATCAAATAAAAATAGCACTTGAATATCAAGAAAAGACGACATTCACTTGTCCTTGGGGTACATTCTGTTGGAATGTCATGCCCTTCGAGTTGAAAAATGCAGGTGCAACATATCAATGAGCGATGACCACTATTTTCCATGACATGATGCATACTTTCATGGAAGATTATGTGGATGACATCTTAGAAAAATCATACACAAGGGAAGGACATTTGGAGATTCTAGATAAAATCTTTCCTAGGCTAGAAAAGTTCAATGTCAGGTTGAACCCAAAGAAATGTGTGTTCAGGGTAACATCAGCAAAAATCCTTGGTTACATAGTATCAGAAAAAGGTATTGAAGTGGACTCAGCTAAGGTTAAAGCAATAATGGAGATGCCTCCACCAAAAAAATTAGTCAATTACGTTCCCTACAAGGCAAGTTGCAATCCACCAAGAGATTTTTCTCCCAACTGGCAGACAAGAGTCGCCCATTTAATCATCTACTTCATAAGAATGTTTCATTCAAGTGGGATCATGATTGTGAAACAATTTTTAACCAGATCTAAAGCAATACTTGATGTCACCTCCAATACTCATGCCACCTACGGCAGAGAGACCACTATTACTATATATCGCAAAAACTGACATATCCTTAGGAGCTCTATTGGCACAAGAGGATTCTAAAGGAAAAGAACAAGCTATTTACTACATCAACAGGACACTCAACATATATGAAATAAACTACACATTCATAGAAAAGGCTTGTTTGGCAGTGGTCTTTACAACCCAACAATTGTGACACTACATGTTGACTCATATAGTCAGGCTCATAGCGAAAATAGACCCATTGAAATATCTACTCAGTAAAGCTGCTCTAACAGGGAGATTAGAAAAATGGGTCATGATCTTGAGCGAGTTTGACATCTAATATGTCGACATGAGGGCCATCAAAGGACATGTAATAGTGGATCAACTAGCTGAAGCTCCATTACAGGATCATCATCCAATGAACATTGAATTTCCAGATGTAGACATCTTGAATATTACAACATAACAATGGAGGCTCTATTTTGATGGATCATACACACAAAGAGGGTCTGGTACGAGAATTCTATTTTTCACACCTCAAGGGCACACCACCCCAAGATCCTATAGGCTAATGTTTCCTTGTACCAACAATGTAGCTGAGTATGAAGCATTGATTATCGGCATCAAAGTAGCTATTGAATGAAAAATCATAGAAATGAAAGTGTATGGGGACTCACAGCTTGTCATCTATCAGGTAAATGATGAGTATCAGACAAAGGATGAAAAGCTCATGCCTTACAAGAAAATGATAGATGATCTTAAAAAATACTTCATGGATATCAAATTCAAACAAATACCAAGGGCAAAGAACAAGGCTGTAGATGCCATGGTGACAATTGCTTCCCTTTTGTAATTATCAGAAAAGCAAAGTCATTATGAGTTTATGGTGGAACAACTATCTAACCTTGCATACGATAATCCTAATTCGTAGACCATATGCCAAATAACCGGCACTCAAACCTCACTATATGGAGAGATCTATACTTACCTCAAGGTTAATATCCTTCCTCCTAATCTCTCTAGAAACCAAAAGCGTAACTTTATCCATCAATCCACTCGACATACATTTATTGCTGACACCCTATACCGTCAAGGTCTAGATGGTACTCTTCTTCGGTGTCTGGAACATCACGAATTTGAAATATCCTTACGAGAAGTCCATGAAGGTATTTGTGGAGCCCATTCAAGTGGGCTAACCTTAGCTAAGAAACTCCTTCATTTACGGTATTATTGGTCGAACATGGAGAAGAAGTGTTATCAATATGTTAAAAGGTGTCAAAAATTCCAAATTCATGGTAATCTAATTCATGTGCCAGCACAAGAGTTACAACCCTTCACATCAACTGGACCTTTTGTCGGTGGGGACTGGACCTGGTAGGAAAAATAAATCTGTCTTCATCCAATGGACACAATTTCATCATCACAACAACAAAATATTTTATAAAATGGATAGAAGCGATTCCTTTAACAACTGTCACTGGAAAGTAGATTTCATCTTTCATACTAAACTACCTCATCTGTTAGTACAGGGTACCCCAATCCATTGTAACAGACAATGGTAGGCATTTTAAAAACTAGGACATCTAGGAATTATGTGAAAAATTCCATATCCAACATCATTTCTCAACACCATACTATCCACAGGGAAATGGCCAAGCAGAGGCCTCAAATAAGACAATTCTAAAAATACTAAAGAAAACAGTAAACGATGTTGGACGTGATTGGCATGTTCAGCTAAATCCTGCACTATTGGCCTACAAAACTAGCATTAGAACACCAACATGAGCTACACCATATTCCTTGGTGTATAGATTAGAGGCCATCCTACCCATTGAGGCAGAAATACCATCACTCTATGTCTCATTGAAGGGTATCATTGTTACCCAATTTTCACCTACGGGCTCAATCAGGCAGGATAAATATGTGTTTCAAGTGTTCATGAAGGCCAAATGGAGACATTGTTGTGCATGATTAAATCATACCCCTGATGCATTTCTCAAGGAGCTCAGTTGAAAAGTCTGCCTCTATCATTTTGGCACAAAACTCACTAGAGAAGGAAGTCAGCAAGACCTTCATGTTGTCTTGCTGACTAGCAATGCATTCTATGTGGTTGAATAAACCAGTCGCCAGGACTTTCGGGTCGCACGAGTCTTCGTGTATCTCTCTACTTGAAAAGGGTCATGCCGACAGTTGTTCACCAGGGAGCTCTCGACATAAGGTTATGATTTCAGCATAGGGTCTAGCCGACAGGAGGGACATCTCGGCGAAAGGAGTTCGCTATGATGTCTCACTGACAAGTGGCGGTCTCGCCGAAGTGGGCTTGGTCTTAGTATGAGGTCCCACCAATCAAGAAAAGTCTCCCCGAATTGAAATGAGTTCGTCGAAAGGAAGCATCTTTGCCAAAAATTTTGGCCGACTACTAATGGTCTCATCGAAGTTTTTGCTTTCGACATAAGGTTGTGCCTTCAGGGAGAAGTCCTACCGATGTGGGGAGTCTTACGAGGAGATTTAAGTTCACCATGATGTCTGGCTGATCAGGTGAAGTCTTCCCGACTGATATGAGCCCTCGGGAAAAGAAGGGGAGCTCGGCGTAAGGTCTGGCTGACATGAAGGACATCTCGGCGAAGGGAGGTATTGTTGGCATGAATTCTTGCCGACCGTGGGCGGTCTCACCGAAATGAATGTTGTCAGTGTAATATGGTGGCTTCGGTGAAGGGTCTCACCGATAGCAAAAGTATCACCAAAGAAATAGGAGCTCAGAAAGATGTCCCGACGACCGCGTGATGTCTCCTCGACAAGAATAATCTCTCCCCGAAAGAAGGTCCGAGCTCGCCAAGAGATATAGGCTTCGGCGTGAAGTCTTGCCGATAGACGAAAGTCTCACCGATTGTTGTGAACAGGAAGGTAGGCTCCCACCGAAACAAGATGGCTTCAACAAGATGTCTCGCCGAGCCAAGGGTCTTGTCGAACAAGTAGGAGCTCGGGAAGATGTTTCAGCGAAATGAAGTGAGCTCGGTGAAAACATGAGGTCCTGCCGAAAGGTGAAGGATCTCGGTATAGTGTTTTGCCTTCGGTAGGAGGTCTCACCGACACATGGATGTCTTGTTGACGAAGGAGCACAACGGTAACACATGAAGATCGGTATGACCTCCTGCCGACTGAAGGAGCTCTTGCCGAATGCGGATGACTAAGCGATAGAAAGGGATATCGGTATGACTCCTGAGGGCTCGCCATGAGGTCTTCCCAAAAGTGAAATGTCTTGACGATGGTCTCGGTGACGGCCACTATGGATGTCGTTATGACTTTTGGGCTCGCTATGAACTCTTGCTGACAGTTGTGAGCTATGCCAATAACAACTGAAGAGCATAATCGCATTGGGGATACACGATTAGTGTCTCACCGATATGTGATTCTGTTTGAAGGACCTCTAACCATTTGAAAATCTACGTAGCTCAAGTTTGACCAATCAGAGGGAGATGAGGACACACCATGAGCCATTTGACTATTTGACCCCCCCTGCGAAGAAGATCAGTAGAATGAAAGCAACATGGGTCTGCTCTGAGCTCAAGAGCATTCAAAGCAGCTCGACAGGAAGGTTAGAAGATAGACACGAGGACCAGAAGTAAATGTGCTGCAAAAGATCAAGGAGGCAATTCCTGGAGCAACTCTTCACCAACATGAACAGCGGGGACACAACATTAACTTCCTTCAAAATATCTAAGGACAGATCTTTCTGAAGACTGATATTTTTTGTAAGCCCTAGGGAGCCGACATCTTTTGTATATAAGGCATTTTTGCCTCTTTGTAATGGGGGTTTGGATTATGCATTCTGGAGAGTTAGTGATTTTTCCTAAAATCCTTTCCCAACTGCTGTATATTTTGTAACTCATTTAGAGTTCTCCTTATGCTTTTCAAAAGTCTGTGACTTTTGCAGTCCTCTCTCAGATTAGCAAACTTCTGTAACTCGTTTTGGAGCATGTTATATAAAGTTTACCTTGGTTACCATTGATGGTTCATTTTTTTCCTTCTGGTTCTTGTGAAGTATTGTGCATTTTTAAGTGATTCATCAAGCTACTTAGTGAAATCTTTCTTTTCCTTATAGCTTTGTTTCATGTTAGCATGCCTTGCTTTGCAAAAGTAGTATCATGTAGGTTATAAACTGTATTTACTCAATTGCACATGAGCTTTTAATTTGTGAAAATTTGCTTTTCCTTCTTGAAAGTGTGTGCATGTCGAACCTGTTTGTGTGCATAATCTACATAATCTAGTTGTGTAGTACCATATCCATCATCAGTACTCAAGTGTAACCTGAGTATCCCATTGCTCTTCTCAGTTTGGTGTATCACCTTAGCGTTTAGTTTCATTTTTATGTACTCCTTTTCCTTACAAAATCAGTAGTTAGGTGACACCAAAGGAAGCTGGCCTTCTCTGGAGGTTGACCTCTGTTTACAAGTGACCCACATCTTTAGAGGTCTTCCCATGTTACACTAAGGTGTTGAGAAATAGGTTCAAAAAGGGTGCAACCTCAGGTGATAACAGTTTTTTGGCACGCCCGGTGGGACCTCAGTCAGAAGTAAAACTCGTAAGTCTTGTTGTTTTGATATGCTGACAGTAAGCTAATAGCCTTTTAGAGGTTGTTTTTAAGCATATCTGGCGACTTTGAGTTTGGGAAGTAGCAGAAAAGCCAGTGCATTAATAAGAAATCCATCATACTGAGAGATTTGGTGTTTACCTCAGTATCATTCAGCCTTTGGAGGCAGTTCAAACAACACATGGCGACTCCGAGCTCAAATCTTCTGGTTTCACAGGCACAAGTGTTGCCTCAAAAACATCCATACCATAACATATTGGACCTGCTCCAATAGATTGACCATACATTGTGGGATCAAGGTCAAGGTCTTCACAATATGATGATTAATGATATTAGTAAGGTGCTTGCATGCCTATCTAGGATGTTGGTTGATATCAAGGTGCAGAAAGGTACCATTATGCAACAACAGGAAATGGCTGAACAAGTATACTTCTATGATCAAGAGAGCATGGAAAAAAGAATCCAGTTCGAGGTAGTCCTTGAACAAGAAATAGCTACTAAAGAAGGACAAATGAAGTTGTTGTCTGCTCAGGTGCAGAATACTCAAGCTTACTCAGATTATCAACACTAACTAATGGAGGAGTTTCAAAAGAGGTAGCTTGAGGGGAGTTTCAAAGAGCAAAGTGTTGCAGCTAAAGAGGGGAAAACCCTTGATAAACTAACTCAACTTCATTCACCATGGAGGAGATTAGAGTTCCAAATCTGTTACATCTAGCTATGGAGGAATATAGAAAGCAACAACAACAAATGATTGAACAACAGGAAGAAGTTGGAGAGTTGTGGATAGATGATAATAAGCAAGACAATGGGGCCTTAATCCAGGAAGAAAAGCCTAAAATTAAACCTGATATTTTCCTCCAAGGTGAGAGCTTTGATGTTTTCGAATATGTTGTGGTTGAAAAATCTAATTTTGAACTCTTTGAAGAGATATGCACAAGTATAGTTTAACAGTTTTGTTCAAAGTTGGATGCTAAAGAATCAAAAGAATCAGAAGAGGTTGTCACTGATGGTAGGTTGGAACAGAAGGCCCACAAGATTGAAGAGGTGTTGAAACTACAGGAGGAGCCTCATGAACTTATTTTTCAAAATCATAACTGGTTGGAGGAGCTTCCATTCCATTGTACAGAAGAACTTGAGACTTCATCACCACTTGAATTGTTGTCTTCTTTCATTGAAAAAGACAAGCCTGAATCATAATGTAATTCTTCCAGTAATGATAAGAATTATAAGAATCTTCCATTATGGTCTATACAAGAGCCTGAGGTTGATGAATTGATTGAAAGTGTGTTGGAGGAAGCCATCTCATTTTTCTCCATTGAAGAAATGAGTGCTCATTCGAGAAAGCACGAACATGCTGAGAAGGTTACCGCTTTTCCACCAAGTCCGCCACAAGGACTCAACTTTTCTAGCCAGCAAAGTGATGAAGAGTCCGCCCACGAGCAAGAGATCAACAAGAAGAGTTCAATCTTTGCCCTTACCAAAGGTTGTCCAATCAGATACCTAGCCCAAATGGAGTCCAGTATGACACCAAGGACGAATCATTCACCCACACATGAAGGTATAGCAGAAAATGGTATCCAGGATGCACAGACAACCAAACGAGAGTATGTTCAGCTCACTTATCCTCCTCTAGTTGACAACACATATGGTCTATTTAGTAAGGTAAGTGAACTCATTCACCTCTTTCAAGGGGAAGTGCATCGTCTTGTTAGATATCTTCATGTGTCCCATTTTTATTCAGCTGTCCTGAAGCATGACAATCATTTTATACTGAGGAGAAAAGGCAGCTATTTCAACCATCCTATGAATAGTTTTGTTTGACAAGTTTCTTATTGGTTAGTATAGGGTAGGTTTAGCTGCAATTTTTAATTCCCTAAATGCTGTCCCAACACAGTAAATAGTATCACTTCTTTAGTTTCTTGTTTTCATAATTTTCTAAGTGACCTGTGTTCTATTGAGTTACAACTGTGTTATAGCCATGTACAAGCTTCTCTAGATCTATTTTTGAGTTGTCTACAAGTGACTCCATGCCCAATGGATTGGCTAGGCAACTGGTTTTTATGTTTAGCAGGAAAACATCCAGCTGAGGTCGCCAAAAATGTTACCCAATTTTCACCTATGGGCTCAATCAAGCAAGATAAATCTGTGTTTTAGGTGTTCATGAAGGCCAAATGGAGACATTGTTGTGCATGATTAAATCATACCCCTGATGCATTTCTCAAGGAGCTCAGTTGAAAAGTTTGCCTCAATCATTTTGGCACAAAACTCACCAGAGAAGGAAGTCAACAAGACCTTCCTGTTGTCTTGCCGACTAGCAGTGCATTCTATGTGGTTGAATAAACTAGTTGCCAGGACTTTCGGGTCGCCATGAGTCTTCATGTATCTCTCCACTTGAAAAGGGTCATGCCGATAGTTGTTCACTGGGGAGCTCTCGGCATAAGGTTATGACTTTGGCGTAGGGTCTGGCTGACAGGAGGGACATCTCGGTGAAAGGAGTTCGCTATGATGTCTCACCAACAAGCAGCGGTCTTGCCAAAGTGGGCTTGGTCTCGGTATGAGGTCCCAACGATCAAGCAAAGTCTCCCTGAATTGAAATGAGTTCGCCGAAAGGAAGCATCTTCACCAAAAGTTCTGGCCGACTACTAATGGTCTCACCGAAGTTTTTTCTTTCGGCATAAGGTTGTGCCTTCGGGGAGAAGTCCTACCGACGCAGGGAGTCTTGCCGAGAGATTTAAGTTCACCATGATGTTTGGTCAATCAGGAGAAGTCTTCCCGACTGATATGAGCCCTCGGGAAAAGAAGGGGAGCTCGACGTAAGGTCTGGCTGACATGAAGGACGTCTCGGCGAAGGGAGGTATTGTTGGCGTGAAGTCTTGCCGACCGCAGGCGGTTTCACTGAAATGAATGTCATCGGTGTAATATGGTGGCTTCGGTGAAGGGTCTCACCGATAGCGAAAGTCTCGCCGAAGAAATAGGAGCTCAAAAAGATGTCCCGGTGACCGCGTGATGTCTCCCTGACAAGAATAATCTCTCCCCAAAAAAAGGTCCAAGCTCGCCAAGAGATATAGGCTTCGGCGTGAAGTCTTGCCGACAGATGAAAGTTTTGCCGACCGTTGTGAACAGGAAGGTAGGCTCCCACCGAAACAAGATGGCTTCGGCAAGATGTCTCGCCGAGCCGAGGGTCTTGCCGAACAAGTAGGAGCTTGGGAAGATGTTTCAGCGAAATGAAGTGAGCTCGGCGAAAACATGAGGTCCTGCCTAAAGGTGAAGGATCTCGGTATAGTTTTTTTCCTTCGGTAGGAGGTCTCACCAACACATGGATTTCCTACCGATGGAGGAGCACAACGGTATAACTCATGAAGATTGATATGACCTCCTGCCGACTGAAGGCACTCTTGTCGAATGCAGATGACTAAGCGATAGAAAGGGATATCGGTATGACTCCTGAGGGATTGCCATGAGGTCTTACCGAAAGTGAAATGTCTTGTTGATGGTCTAGGTGATGGCCACTGTGGATGTCATTATGACTTTTGGGCTCGCTATGAACTCTTGCCGACGATTGTGAGCTATGCCGATAACAGCTGAAGAGCATAACCACATCGGGGAGACACGATTAGTGTCTCACCGATATGTGATTTTGTCTGAAGGACCTTTGACTGTCTGAAAATCTACGTGGCTCAAGTTTGACCAATCAGAGGGAGTTGAGGACGCACCATGAGTAGTTTGACTGTTTGACCCCCCCTACGAAGAAGATCAGTAGAATGAAAGCAACGTGGATCTTCTCTGAGCTCAAGAGCATTCAAAGCAGCTCGACAGGAAGGTTAGAAGATAGACATAAGGACCATAAGTAAATGCGTTGAAAAAGATCAGGGAGGAAATTCCTGGAGCAACTTTTCACCGACATAGACAGCGGGGACGCAACATTAACTTCCTTCAAAAGATCTAAGGGAAAATCTTTCTGAAGACTGATATTTTTTGTAAGCCCTAGGGGGCCAACATCTTTTGTATATAAGGCATTTTTGCCTCTTTGTAAAGGGGGTTTGGATTATGCATTCTGGAGAGTGAGTGATTTTTCCTAAAATCCTTTCTCAACTGATGTAGATTTTGTAACTCATTTAGAGTTCTCCTTATGCTTTTCGAAAGTCTGTGACTTTTGCAGTCCTCTCTCAGATTAGCAAACTTTTGTAACTCGTTTTGGAGCATGTTATATAAAATTTACCTTGGTCACCATTGATGGTTCATTTTTTTCCTTCTGGTTCTTGTGAAGTATTGTGCATTTTTAAGTGATTCATCAAGCTACTTAGTGAAATCTTTCTTTTCCTTATAGCTTTGTTTCATGTTAGCATGCCTTTGCAAAAGTAGTATCATGTAGGTTATAAACTGTGTTTACTCAATTGCACATGAGCTTTTAATTTGTGAAAATATGCTTTTCCTTCTTGAAAGTGTGTGCATGTCGAACCTATTTGTATGCATAATCTATAGAATCTAGTTGTGCAGTACCATATCCATCATCAGTACTCAAGTGTAACCTGAGTATCCCATTGCTCTTCTCAGTTTGGTGTATCACCTTAGCGTTTAGTTTCATTTTTATGTACTTCTCCTTTTCCTTACAAAATTAGTAGTTAGGTGAAACCAAAGGAAGCCGGCCTTCTCCAGAGGTTGACCTTTGTTTACAAGTGACCCACATCTTTAGAGGTCTTCCCATATTACACTGAGGTGTTGAGCAGCAGGTTCAACAAGGGTGCAACCTCAAGTGATAACAATCATTACAGATGAGGATTACAAAGTCTCTCAGCTACAGGAACTGGAATTACTGGATGAACATTGTCAGCAATCTGTCAATCATTTGAAGGCATACCAACAAAGAATGTCAAGGAGCTACAATCACAGGGTAAAACCTAGAGTCTTTCAAGTTGGAGACTTGGTCCTGAAGGAAAACCCTAGGAATCAATAGGATAGAGAAAAGAAAGAGAAGTTTGAACCTAACTGGCTAGGTCCCTTTGTAAGCATATCAGTGTATGGATCAGGAAAATATCAATTGTCTACACCAGAAGTGGATTTGTTTGATGAACCTATCAAAAGTATCCATCTCAGAAAATTCTATACCTAAATCACCTAGTGCATGAATTGGTTTCTGAAAATGGTTACCTTGATGAAAACCTCGCAAACAGGCATCCTGGTAATAGAAAAATACAAAAAAAATAGAAAATGGAAAAATACAAAAAATCAGAAAAGAGAAAAATACAAAAAAATAAATATCAAAAAGACTGAAAAAGTGCAATAAAAACATATAGTGAAAACCTGGAAACAGGCGCTATTTGTGATTCGAATCAGCTCTTCCATCTATTTGGACACATGTCCTATTCATTGCTTTCACCATCATTTTTACATCCATTATCATATCATATCACATGGTCATGTCTCACCCTAGCTTGCGGGAAACATCTGAACCTGATTGGGGGTAATAACATTGAGCTTAATCAAATGGAAAAACAACGGTTAGAAAAACACAACAAAACAATGATCAAAACACAACCCAACATAAAACATCAATCATCATTGGAAACAAATCAAACATCCATATCACATCAGAAAATCCAAAAACACGTCAAAAAGGTCAATATCAAAAATCCAAAAACATGAGTCTGTGTTAGTCGAACTACGTGGTCTCTGCATGTATAACGTAGGAAAAGCTAATCTTTGATCAACCCTTGAGGCCCCTAGGATAGGTCTTTAGGTTAGGTATTTCGTCAAAATCTCAAAAATCACAAAAACATCATAAAATCAGGATGGATGATCTAATCTGAATAATGATTGAAATACTTTAAGCAAATGTGGGATATGTTGTACTTTGATCATTGTTATCATTTCTTTGGAGCAACTCGATGATGTATTGAACTAGAGAAGCAAGGAAGGAGAATGATATTCTTTTTATTTGTTGTTTGTGAATTGATCATAACTACTGTGTAAATTTTCGTGAGAAGTGCTCTACAAAGTATCATGGATGACATTCCAATTCACATAGGAAAGTGGTTAATTCTTGTTTGTTTTATGCAATAAATGCTCAGGTCATCTTGGTTTAATCATACCTAGATGGTTGTGTTCGCTTGCAATATCAAAAATCATGGAAGTAGTACTCAGGTCATCATGGTCTAAACTATACCATTGGTGCTTGTACTCACTTTCAACATTTTTTAAATCTCTATGATGATACAAAGCACAAAAGTACTGTTAGAATGTCAATATTTGCATGTAGATTTGCATGGTTAAATTAGATTGCATTCATAATAGTTTTTGCATCTGCAGAGTGTTTGTTACAAAATCTCGTGAAGGATTCAAATTAACGATTATCTTTTCTCATAAATAGATTGAGTATACTTGACGTTAACCAAAACATCATCATGATCATATAGTTGCATCATCATATTCATTTGCATACATTATAAAGCATTTAATCATCATTTCATCATTCATACATTTAAAACAAATCATTTGCATTCATCATATCATATTTTTCAAATCACATTTAAAAATTTCATAAAGAAAATCTCAAACACATAAATCTCTATCATTACATTTTCAAACATACATCAAACATTCATATGTCATTTTCATCTATTTACTACATCATATATCATACATCATCTTCATCTACATTTATTTATCATATCATTATCACATATGCTACATTCATTTATCACATCATTACATTTCCATTTAACATATCATATATCATACATCATAATCCATCCATTTATTACATCATATATTTGCATTTACACCAAAATAAAGATACACACATCCCATTTACATCACATATCATATATCATTTAAATACATCATGCATCCATACATCATATCCATAACCATTTATATAATACATCATCATACATATACATCATGAATCCATACATTATGCATCCATACATTCATTATGCATCATCATAATAGAACATCATACATCATAGCATATTATCATGATATAAACTGCATCCATAACATCATAACAAAAGAATCATCACATAGCATATAGAACATGAAAGAAAATGAATCCATAAGAGAATCATGTACAACACATTTAATAGATCAAAGAGTCCATTGCATATCATATAAATCAAAATAATAATATCAAGTATACAATGATGTCTAAAATAAAGAGAGATATATCATCAAAAAATGGCTATAATCGGAATGTACATCATCATCTCAAATAAACAAACAAGAATCACATCTGAAGCTAAGTACTGCTAGCTCCAGACGATGCAGGCATCACAGTATGGGTCCCTCCACCACCACCAGATGTACTAGGATCTCTAGGGTCTCTCTAAAGCGGTTGTGTCACACCTGCACTGACAGTCCTAGAATGATTCCTGCCAGATCGGGACTGCCTGTAGCTCACTCTCTACTTAGAGGGACGACATCATAAAATTTACCTCTATAGTAATCCACCTCACAGCCAATACGGGCAACCTCTCACATAGAATCTACTAGGGAGGTACCATCTGCCAGTCTCTGTAATCTCTCGGTTGTGGCCTGAGCACCCTTTGTTGTAAACCTGGAGGCATCCCTCTCCGTTGTCAAGGATGCAATCTATGCCTAGGATGCCCCTGCAGTTTGTCTCATAGCATCCCTCTCGGCTGTGAATGCTACAATTTGAGACTGTGTTGTAGCCAACTGAGCCTGCACTGATGATAAAGCCTGTACATGTAACTGAGCCTGTGCCTGCATCTGAGCCTGAGTTTTCTCTAATAAACCCTGAGCTTGAAGAAGCTACTCTTGAACAGTCTCTAACTGCACCTGAAGGCTCGCCATTTGCAACTGATCTGACACATCCCTCACTGCCTACCTCTTATGAGGCACTGTCTCCTCCGAAAAATCTAAGGCAGGACCCGACCCACCTGCAACCTCTCCATTTTCAAATCTATAATCATCACCGCTGCTCTCATCCTTGCTGCTCTCCGCTCCACTATCCTCCCCCTCACCAACATCCTCCTCAACACCAACATCCTCCTCACTAACAACACCAACATCCTTCGCCTCAACCTCACCAACCTCCTCTCTCCTCCGCCTACGACCATGTGCAACAAGAACGTTCTCCTCTACAAGTAAAGGGGCAGGCTCATCTGGAATGGTATGACGTGGAAAAGGATGCAGAGCTAGATACTTGACATAGTTTGCTGTAACTGATGGCTCAACAATGTCAAGACGGATATCCCACTCAAATGACTGTAAAGACTGAAACTCCTGAACAATAGTGTCATATGACAAGCCATGCCCCCAATCTGCAGAATTTGACTGATGACGGGCGTAATGGGCAACACCCTAAGGCATACTCTGAACCATATCATATTGTTTATACACTCGTCTGATAAAAAATCTCTCTAGAACCCAACGAGTCTGACCAATCAATATCATTGACTGATAAATAAAAGGTAATTGAACATCATCATCATCCCAATGATCACAATTTAGGTATGGACGCCATGTCATAGACTCTATGTCATCGATCACTCTCCTCTAATACTCTAACTTACCTAGTTTGGATTGAGTAAGGAGGGCGACATACTGAACACATATGGTCTCATAGGTGGTCTTTGTTTGACTGGCACTGGACACATGACAGTTATGTGCTCCCACACCCATACCTGAAGCAAAGTGACATTGACAGATAAACTCTAATCTCTAAGATACACAGCTGAATGTAAATCATGATATAGGTGGGCAAGCATGCACATGCCCCAAGCAAATCTGGTCCCATGAATGACCATACTCTCCATTACTCGAGCCCAACCAATAGAGAATCCTTTGACCTGCGATCAAGACAAAGGAATCCTCTGATAAAACCAACAAGCATTGTGGGAAAAGTGGCATATGCATCGACCATATCATGCCATGGAATCCACTCCCCAATAATCTGATTGTCCTGAAACACTCTGCGAAGAGCATCAGTCCCACCCTGCTCTGTAGAATCATAAATGACATCTCCAATAATGGGAAGCTGCAAAATCTGCCAGAAATCCTCTGGGTGACTTTCATCTCACTAGTAGGAAGGTAAAAGGTGTTATGCTCACTATGCCACCTCTTAGCTAACGTTGTCAGGAGACCCCACTTAATCCTAATCTAGGACATGCATAATAGAGGAGATAGTCCACAACGTGTAATAATAGTTGTGTCAGGCTGTGCCAACTATGGTATCAAATCGAATGTCCATGAGAATCGCTCCCGAACCTAAAGGTTCCCTAATCACACCTATTATCATGAAAAGATCATAGTCAATATTTCATGTCAATCATCAAACATCAAATATCCTATCAAAAATAATCAGCTCTTGGTGAGACTTTTGATCAAATCTCATGCGCGAACATCATTGAACCTCACCTATCATGAGGTCAAATCATCAAGTATCATTGAACCTCACCTATTATGAGGTCAATCATCAATGCATCAAATCAACCTCGCTTATCATGAGGTACGTCAATCAAACTATAATTATTCCTCGCCTATCATGAGGTCTAACATTATCTACTTGATCAAGATAATCAATCATATCAAACCAATGGCTAACACAATAAAAAATCAAAAAAATCAAGGACAATTTGACAAAACTCATCAATTTGATTTGAATGCGCTAAAATAGGCATTCAAAGTGCTAAAACCATGACATGCGCCATTTCATCAGTCAAAAGTGCTATAACAGGTTGTCAAAGCGCCATTCTATAGGGTTAATGCGCTAAAACTTTGGGTCAAAGCGCTAAACAATCTATTCTAAGCGCTAAAGTTTTGAAAGCGCTAGTTTATCCTATCTAAGTGCTAAAACAAAAGTCCTATGCACTAAAGTTTTCAAAGCTCTAAAAAACTATATGGAAGCGCTAAAACATAAGTCCTACATGCTAAAGTTATCAAAGCGCTAAAATACCTAATGAAAGCACTACAACGAAAATTCAAAGTGCTAAAAGAATTAAAAATTTAAAAATCCAAAAAATGCGTGAAAAATGAGACAAAGCACGAAAAATGAGGGAATAAAAGGTACTTACTAGAAGTCTGTAGGTGGTCGGGCGCTGGTGACGTCGTACATGTTCGAATCGATGGGTGTGATAAGGAATTGACATCTCGCTCCAAGTGGCACAAATAGCTCTCTCACAAAGATTTCAAAAGTCAAAATGCACAAATGAGTGTGAAAATGACCCTTTTGACTTTTAATAGGTTATTGGAGGTGAGATTTTTGTGGGGTTATTTTTTATTTTTTAAAGGAGATTAATTCAAAAACATCTTGGGGCACTTTCTACATCAATTATCGGGAGATAAATTATTTCATCACTGAATGAATTTACATCAAAATCATTGAAAAATCATAAAAAATTGAAAAAATTCAAAACAAATTAAAAAATAAATAAAAAAATTTCACTAATTTATCTCCCAAGGGGGCATATATCCATCAATCACCTGAAAATCATGTCTGGGGCATACTGATTTTTTTTTTTGTCGATACTACTAGCAACACAAAATTTTCTTTGAAGCAATGCGTAAACACATCACTTCAAAGAGCGGAAAAATGTATACACCTAAAAATGGTCTGGATAATCAAATTAATTAAATACGCTTTATTTGATTAATTATCTTAATTTCTTCTACTATTAAATAAATAGAAATATTTATTTATAGTTCATATTCTAATTCTCCTGTTCTTCAATTTTAATTAAATATACAACTTCTATAGTTGGTGTTATTTAATTATTACATCATTCCAATCTTAATTAAATAAACAAGTTTTACACTTTATTGTTTAATTATCGTATTCCTTCTATTTTAATTTAATAAACAACTTCTATAGTTGGTTCTATTAAATTATTTATTCCCTTTTTGCTAATTTTAATAAATCAAAAATATTTAAATAAAGGCATAAAGAAAATTCATCTATTCACTCACCTACCAAATTTGATATTCCAAAATCCAATTTATTTCAACCGGCATTCACGAGAAGCTGTGGAGACAAATTGGAGACAAATTTGAATCAATCTCTCAAATCTTCTTCCTCTGATCTTTCCTATCATCTTGCCTGATGTTTTCATGGGGAGAAACCATTCCCTTCATCAACTCGAACTTCTTCATCTCTCACCCTTCAAATCTCAAGATTGAATCTAGGCCTCTGTTGTGCTGCCCCATCACAATGTGTTGTCATAGATTTATATATACAACCTTTCTTCACAAGAAATGGACCCCGAATCTTTGTGCAAATTTACTCTGCAACATTCATAGCAATCAAGCAATCATATCAATATCAATATCAATATCAATATCAATAGCAATAGCAATAGCATTTAGCATCATAGCAATCATAAGCATAAGCAGAATTCACATCATGACAACATCATAGTTTTACTGTAGCTTTCATCCATCAAGTTTCATGCCAGCATAGATTATAGCAGTATCATAGCTTTTTAGTTTCATTATCAATCATCACATCATTACATTTAGCATCAATTCCATTCTCTAGATCTAGGCATTTTAACAGTTACGGTGCTTACAAATCTGAGAGCCCTCTGCAACTTGATAAATCTTTGGAGATAGGAGACAATGAGACGCTTTCAAGCTTTTTGTGCTTTTAAATTAGTTTAATTCATGTTAAATCTTGATATAATGTTTCATTAAGAAGTTTTTTTAATTTTTTTTACTCATACTTATTCACACTTACAATACCCATTCATCATCACTTCTATTTCCTTTATCAGATTCATCATTTGTCACACCTTCATTAGCAACATAGTAACACTTCTTTTGAAATCTAGGCTTGTTATGTCTTGGTTTAGGAGTTCTTTTTAGACACCCTGATGCAAAATAACCTATCTTATTGCAAGAAAAACATTTAAGAGGCAACTTTCCTTCATACTTACCTTTTCCTCTTGGTACTCTTTTGACAATAAGTGCTTCCAATTCTTCTAGCTCTCTTTCTTCTTCTTCAATTTGTCTAATTTCATCCTCATACTTGAATGTCTTTCTAGATGAACTCTCACCTGGATCATATCTGTGTTTATCTCTTCTAGAAGTAGTAGCCTTAAATGTAGATTCAACCTTAGGAAGGGCATCACCAAATTCACTCAACTCAAAAGCAGTAAACTTACCAACCAACATGTCTCTGGTTACATTTTTTATAGTCTGGAGCTCTTCAATAGCACTAGCTTTGACTTTGTAAGAATTAGGCAAGGATCTAAGCACTTTAGCAACAATCTTTGATTCGTCTATCTGTCCACCAACACATCTGATGTGTTAGAGTAAAGTAATTAATTAACTTTACTCTCCTATTAAGAATTCACTTTATGCACATATATTAGTCATTTAATAATTAATATTAATTATTAAATGCACTCACCTTTAGGGTTAGGGTTTCCTTTAGGTTTAGATCTCCTTTTATAAGGATTGATCTCTTGTATTCACCTCTCTAGGTTCATTCATTTTTCTGTATATACATTTTGCACATTGTCAGAGAAAAACCCTTGTTTGTTTCCTACAGATTTCTTCCTTGTGACAGGTTTTTGCATGTAGGTTTCTTGGGCTTAATAGATTTGTTTTTCATCAAATCTTACATGGTATCAAAGCTGCATCTGCTGTAGCTTGTTCATGTTTGAAGAAAAAAGGGAGCAAGGGTTTGATAGAAGAAATTTGGGATTCTTCGGCTAATTTGAGAGGTTCTAGTTGTAATTTTCAGATCTGGTATTCCTTGCCCAACGTTATTTTTTGTTTCTTTTTTAACATTTTTTACAAGCGCATGCATGTGAAAAGGGATTTTTTTTTGGTGTCCTTCTCCGTGCTGTTCACAATGGTGTCCTTCCCGATATCGTTTACCAGACTTGCACCTTATTCCTCTGAACGTCGTGCATGAGCTGACATCTGCGTTGGCAAATCTGAAAAGGTAGAACTTCAAACCCTCGCGGGCACCTTACTTTGACTTGAAAGTTTTTTTACCTACGATTGCTATCCAGATCTACAGTTATTTTCATTAGAAAAATCCAAAGGTACACATGATACTCATTTGAAGTTTTTCTTTCCCTCTCATTGTAAGAAATCTTTTCCAGCTTCTACGGTTCGGTTGATTGAATTGTGGGGGGGTGTTTTATTTCTTGTTTTCTGTAATTTACTTCAGTAAACTTGAAATTATATCAAAACGAAACCCCTTCTAAAATATGGCCGAGACCTCTTCTAGTCTAGAACTTTTGACCCCTCATAATTATCACACATGGAAACCCCTGATGACATGACTTCTCCGGTCAAAAGGGTTGTGGTCTTGTTTAGACGCAGTGCAACCAGTTTTCCAGAGGCCTTTCGAGGTCATGCAACACAGGAACAAGATGGATGAGGCAATGGGGTTGATTGCTTTACATGTATCAGATAGTTTACAATTTCATCTTGATGGGTGCAATACCCCTGAAGCTATGTGGACCCATCTTGATAGCTTGTTTGGTACAGTGAATGTGTTCAGGGCACTTCAGATTGAGGCAGCGCTTACCTCTCTTGTACCAGATCATTTTCCATCCATTGAGGACTTCTTGATGAAGTTCAAACAACAAAGATCTATCTTGCAGGGTTGTGGCAAGACTAAGACTGATACAAAGTGCATCTTCCTAATCCTCTCCAAGCTTCGGGGTCCATTTCAGATCTTCTCTTCGAACTTCCATTCCACCATGGATGCCTTGGGTTCTCGACATGTCATGCCTACTTTTGAGGTGTTTTGTGATCGTCTGACTCGTGAGCAAGCCAAGCTCAAGCAAATGGATTCACTTTCAGGTTCACAGAACCAAGCGTTGGTAGCCCAGTCATCTCAGGGGAAGGAGAAGAAAAAACAAAAACCAAAGACCACAGAGCATTGGAAGGATTCTAGTTCACAACACTCCTTTGATTCACCTTCTCCTAAGGGGGAATCATTGAAGAAAGACAGACCTAAGTGTGCTTATTGTACTAAGCCAGGACATGATGAGTCCAAGTGTTATGAGAAGAAGATAGATGCATATGTAAAACAGGTTTCAGATTTGACAACTCTTCTTGAGAGGAACAATATTCATCACTCTTCTTCATCTACATCAGGCAGGTCTTCTTCTTCATCATCATCTTCATTCTAGACATATGAACATGCCCCACATAAGGGTCATGCATTATGTGCAACCACCAATTCACATTCATCTAGATGGCTACTGGATTCAGGTGCTTCACACCATATGGCATCTTCTCAGAACATGTTCTCATCTTTCGAGGCTACATCCTCACCACACATATTGATGGGTAATAACACTTATATGAGTGTATGTGGGAAAGGTTCTATCGACATTGATGATGGTACATTCAATGATGTACTATGTGTTCCATCTTTGTCCACTGACCTTCTCTCCATCTATCAAATTGGTCACAGTGGGACAGGGAAAATAGTTGAGTTCACACCTGATTCAGTGCACATCAGAGACATTTAGACTGGAAACATTGTTGCAACATGGACAATTGATCATTCTTCCCGGTTGTATGCATTCACACACTTTGGTCCACCATCTCCACTATCTGAGTTTTCCTCTCTTTCTACAAGAGAGCATGCAATATATGAGGTGAAATTTGGTCACTTGAACTTATGTGTTCTTCCATCTGTTCATGAGACTATTGTTGATACTTCTACACCTCTACCTCCTGTTGAGATCACATCTGTTCAGCATGATTCCTCTTCAGCTATGATTGACATTGTTGCTCCACTCATCGAGCCATCAAGTGTAGTTGTTGAGGCCATATCAGAGGATATTCCTTTCCTCACAGATGACAGTTTCAGCACACCTGTTATCCCATCTTCATTGGAGATTCCATTTCAGGATCATCTTGAGTTGTTTGATTCACCATCTTGTTATTCAGACACTCATACTGCAGTTCCGTTCTTCAGTGAGCATCATCCAGGACCTCCATTTTCACCTCACATCTAGGGATTTCCTCTTCCTCGACCGTTGGATCTGTTTCTTCCTCCGAGGAGACACATTGTTTTGATCATTGGCACAGGGGTTCTCTCATTCTGGGGGGGCTTTGGAGTCTCTTCTCTCTCCTATGGGGGGAACATATTTTGTACTTGTGTGATAGCAGTTGTTCTTGGGGGGTCATTTTGAGTCATCCTTCTATCTCTCTTCTTCTTTCACTCTTGTTCATCTCTTTTTGGAGAGGAGTTTTTTTCCCACTGGGTTTTCTCCTTTACTCCGCTTTATAGAGATTTTGTTGTATTTGGGTACCTGATCAGGCCTAGTTGCCGGGACCCAATTTTACTTTCATGCATTGTAGTTCCTTTGCTTTCTTCTACATTGTTTGTAGCTGCATTGTAGCTCATCTTAAGGGGGGGTGTTAGAGTAAAGTAATTAATTAACTTTACTCTCCTCTTAAGAATTCACTTTATGCACATATATTAGTCATTTAATAATTAATATTAATTATTAAATGCACTCACCTTTAGGGTTAGGGTTTCCTTTAGGTTTAGATCTCCTTTTATAAGGATTGATCTCTTTTATTCACCTCTCTAGGTTCATTCATTTTTCTGTATATACATTTTGCACATTGTCAGAGCAAAACCCTTGTTTGTTTCCTACAGATTTCTTCCTTGTGACAGGTTTTTGCATGCAGGTTTCTTGGGCTTAATAGATTTTTTTTTCATCAAATCTTACATGATGTACCACACACAAGTTCATTCACTCTTTGCATAAAAATAGTAATGTTCTCATCATCACCCATTCTCAAATTTTCATATTTTCCTTTCAGACTCTGCAACTTAGCAATCTTTACATTAGTATCACCTTCATACAAGGTTTCCAACTTTTTCTAGATCTCATAAGCAGTCTTCAGATCCATAACATTTATCATCTCAGAATCAGTTAAGGCACTCAACAAGGCTTCCTTAGCCCTGATATTATATTCATCATCTCTGATCTCAGCAACAGTAGTAGGACCATTCTGAGGAATAACATACCTATTACTTGTAATGCTCGAGAAGGATTCACCAATGCATCTAAAATGGCACTCCATTCGAGTATTCCACAAAGAATAATTTGTTCCATCAAATCTCAAACTATCCTTCTTGTAAGTCGCCATCCCAGATCACCTCAAGCTGTTAAACTTCTTCCAAGGAACTTGATCTGATACCAATTGTTGGCAACACAAGGGAAAACAACTAAGAGGGGGGGTGAATCAGTTGTCATGGAATTTAAAACTTATTCAACTCATTAACATTATTCTCTAATTTGATTAATAACCATGAAAGCATAAATCATCAACACATCATAAACACACATAACACCAAGATTTTTACGTGGAAACCTTGTTAGGGGAAAATCTACAGTGGAGGTCAGTTCACAAGATTATACCATGTTAAAAGTATAAGAAGTGAAAATATGGGGAATGCACTTGAATTTAGGCATAATGCCTAGAGCTCACTACTCAATTAAAACAGGGCTAACCACCCAAAGGAAGACACATTGTCTTACAAAAAGAATCGGATTACATCTGTAGGGATTTGAACTGATAAAATAACATCTACTAATTCCTGATCACAGTTTTGGTTAAGTGCATGAACACTTCTTTTCTCTTCTTCACTCTTCTTCACACTCTACTTTGCCTTCAAATGATTTAGATCAATATTCACACATATACACACATAAGCACACTTTGGCATACACTCGCACACTTCAATTCGAATAAACAATTTCGCTCTGATATATTCGCAACAAGAAATTTCATCCCTACATGTCGGCTTCAACAAAATAATAAAATGAATATAAACTGTCGGCCCAAAATACTAAAGATTATTAATGAAAATCAACCAAGGTCGGACACAACTTAGTGAAGAACCAAATCAACATCTCCAATGCAAAAAAAATTCAATTAATTTCACCTCAAAGATCCACAACACGCTACAAACACCATGTCGGCCAAGAACAAGAAAAACATGAATACACAAGAGAAAGTCACCAACCATGAGCACAACAATCAATGCAGATGTGCAACAAAGATAGAGCATGATCTAGAAGCATCCACAAACATCATGAATCACCAGAGAAGCATCCACAACAACTGAACTAACTGAAATAGCATCATCTTCAATCAACAACATGAAGTGAAGCAACAAAATAACTGTCAGAATGTAAATCTTCATAACTCAATCAAGTCTTCACACAGATCTCTAAAAATTGACGTGGATAAACTAGATACACTCAGCAACAAACCCTTTAGTCCACAACCTATGATCATCAACGTACATAATTTACCGACATACTAAACTTCACTTCACCACTGACAACTTGCAACTCATCTCATTACAATTTTCTCAATATCCTCGACATATACAACTTCTAATGAATTAATGCTAGTAGTGTTGACATCAATGACAACCACATATCAACAACAAAACCACAATATCCAACAATATCCAATAACACCAAATATAACAGTTTTAATTATTTAATTTTATATTTCTACATGAAATTGGAGGAAATTATATATTGATTGGTATCATAGACACAACTTAAGACTTGTAGCTAGTTTTTGGGTGATATATAAAAGAGTTTATATATAAACATTTTTTATATATTTTATCAAGTGGTTATTGGTTGCAAGGTACAAGCATGAAAATAAAATAAAAGAAGAAGCTTGATGATATCCAAGAAATCCATGAGAAAATATGCTCATAGAATAAATCTCATTAGGAAAAGTACAACATTAGAGGAAATAATTAAATAGTTGTATACTAAAAAGAAGGATCAAACTTAATTCTTTATTAGAATCCTTAATAAAATGCATCAATAATTTATAATTAAGGATGAATTTCTATTTAAAAACCAACATGAAGACAAAGAGGAATCTATAAGAAAGGGTAGAGAAACCCCTACTTAAGAAGAACAAAAGAAATGGGACCATGTGTGGATGCTTCCTTCAATGGTTTTAAGTCTAATAATTTAACAAGCATGTTTGAAAAGGTATATGAAGGGTATATTTTCCAAGTTGCTAGAATTGATAGACTATGATGGAAGAGGACCTAGAAAGGATGGTAAAGGAAAAATAATTCAACTCGTCATAATGAAGGAAATAACACAACACAAGGGCCTTGGTTATGGAACTGTGGCAATTGGAGAAAACTCAAAGACATGGTCTTAAACCAAGAGTAACGTAAGGGAGGTAAAAAATCCTCATATTGATTCAATAAAGCCTCAAAAGGATTAAATTTTGTTTACAAAAAATGAGAAGCAATCCAATCAAGTAGATAAGAGAAATAGTTTGCTTCAAGAGGAACAATAAGAGCCTACAAACAGTAAAAAAGATATTAACATGGACAATGCTATGAATATGTCTTCAGTATTATATGATTTATATTTTTCTCCATGGAAATGATGATATTTTAGCATGTAATTTATTTCACATAAATTACATGTTGTATGATATGACAAGGAAAAGGACATAATACTACTTGTATGGAAAAGTAAGTGAAGTACTTTTCTTATAATGAATGAGAAATTAATGACTAAAAGTAGCACAAATATGATATTCATTATTGTATTTCTACACTCTTGTCTTAGTTATAGGATAGGGACTCATTCTTAAAACCAATCACAACATTGTAATTATGTATTTCCTTCATCAAATTTAATAACACACTAGGAAGGGAAACTATTGATCACAACTTGTATAATAAATTATAATATATTTCATGACATTACAATATAGATTACAATAGAAAGGATAATAATTCATGGTAAGAGGGTTATATATTGTATCATAAAGAGACAATTGTTGTCACATATAGGCTCTAGTCCATGGAAATTATTGTAGCATGTTAAATATATCACATGAAGCTAAATAGTTAAGAAAAACTACAAGTGTTTTCAAAGTAGTATTCACTATAGAGTTTATCATAAGGACATAGACATATTATATTCTTCTTACATATCTAGGTTTCAAGCATGAAAGGGGCATCCTACATTCTACCTTGTAACACTATTAGTGTTGAACATCATATTGGAGATGCGGCGAGGTTCTATTCTAGTTTAACACTTGAGAGACCTATATACATAGAGTGCTACTACCTTCTATCTTGAAAGGCGCTAAAGTGTAGAACATCACCTTGCAGTTTAACGGGGGGATTTGAGGGAGATTTTCTTTAAGTCATTTAGCCAAAAAAATTAGAGATGGAGGGATAAATTCTTCTATATTTTAAAATTAAGCTTTTGTGAGACCAAAATATCTTTAAAGAAGGAAGGTGTGATCTACATTGGATCTAGGAGGAAATATCATCATTAGATGAACTCACTTTAGTAGGTCTAAGCATCAAATTCACCCCTGAAACTTAGCAATTTGAAACCATTGGTTTGACTAGGGGTGGTTTCATAATTGACACTTTGGCTTCATAAATTAAACTATCAAATGAAATTCACCTTTAAATCTTTATTGGCATTCCCTCGTGTTTATTTATAACAACACTTCAATTCCTCCATTTACATTGTCATTGATAACACCAACTAGCATAGTAGTTTTAATTGTTTGATTTGTGATTTCTACTTGAAACTAAAATACACATTTTTTAGGAGAAGTCTAAGACAATAGTCTTGTGGAGCTATAAAGATTTAAAGGAGATTGACAAAGTTTCAAAAGAAGAGTGATAAAACCTCTTATTTTAAGATTCACAAGAACCTAAGGTTTTCATTAACACTTTATTTATTCAACCATTCACACCAAATTCAAGAAAAAATTGTTAAGGATGATGATATTATAGTTTTTGGGAGAGTAGACATACTCCCAAATTGTAATTAGTAGTAATGAATTAATAGCTAGTGTGGTTGAACAAGTTAAGTAATACAAGTTGTATAAGCAATGTGACCTAAATTGGGAGGAATAGATGTGTTAATTTATATCCGTAAAGCATCATGATTATTATTGGAGGTATGAGTTGTATGATACCCACATGACACCAAAATCAACTCATTCAATTCAAACAATGTCATAATTGAGAGAGGTGTAAAGAACCTACACATTCTTGGATAATATTAGATTTATTGTTAATGTCTAACATCAACAATGCATGACACAAATGAACTAGATCCTTCAAGGATCAATACCCTTGATCATGCATGCTTCCTCTTATTATTTCTTAAGGATGAAACTTCCCTCGAGTCAAGACTATATAAGTTGCATTATGAAAATCATTGGTATAGTCACTTCCACTTTGTTAGTAGTTGTAGGAATTTAGATGTATTGTAACATGTGAAAGATTAGTTCCTTCATTAACTATTTGTAACCTTCCTTCATCACAAACGTTGGATCCTTCAAGGATCAATACCCTTGACCATGCATGCTTTCTCTTATCATCTCTTAAGGGTGAAACTTCCCTTGAGTCAAGAGGCTATAAGTTGCATTACAAAATCATTGGTATTGTCGCTTCCACTTTGTCAGTAACTCTAGGAGATTAGATGTATTGTCATGTGTGAACTATTTGTACCTTCCTTCATCTTCTATAATGTATACATATGTAATATGCATTTTGTGATATATATGCTTTCATATATAAGATATTATCATGTATGAAAGTCTCAAGTCAATAAAATACAATTCTTAATTAATTATGACAAAAGAAATATTACTTTAAATACTTATTGAAAAATATATCTTACACATTTGTAAACACACTCTATTAAAATTGACAAGAAAAAACTAACAAAAAAAAATATGAAAAAATTAAACCTTAAATTAATCATGATTTAATAACTTCTAAATTTACATTAATATTTTTTATTAAAATGCTCAAATAAAAACAATCTCTTAAAATTAAGACTTAAACTTCAATAATCATGCAATTATTAGATCTTTTAATGATACCTACGGGCTTACCCATCCATACTTCCTTTTCTCATACTCCAAAAGATAAGATAGAGAAATAATTGGAGTTCCATTACTGTACTTCGTAAGATTCCACAAATATCAGACCTGTTATCTTGAAAACACAGAATAGGAGTAAATTAAAACGATGCGTCTGCCGAGAGTCGAACCCGGGTCTATTGCTTGGAAGGCAATTATCCTAACCGTTGGACTACAAACGCTGTCATGTAGACGTGAAACCATTGCAGGACTTATTTGCAAAAGTATCTAATAAATAAATACCTTAAATGGTATCCCATCAGCTGATATGCATACGATGACTCAATTCCGATTCGTCCGCTTACAGTTTTCTTGTTTTATAAACTATTAATCTTTTTATTTAATAACAGAAGACGTCTGTCTGGGTGGTGTAGTTGGTTATCACGTTAGTCTCACACACTAAAGGTCCCCAGATCGAACCTGGGCTCAGACAATCGAGGTCGCTTGCTTTTTCAGACCAGATCGATTCGGACTTGTTTTTTTTCTGCCAGAAAGATCAGGAGTTGATTTAGAGATTAATTCTTATAATTTTGTTTTCTTACTGACACTATTTCTTATAAATATGGAGTTAGAGATAAATTCTTATAATTTAATTTTGTCTGTTAAGAGAAATTGAAGTTGATATTAATTTTCATAATTCTGTCATATATATTGTATAATATTTTAGGTTTTGTATTTTAAGAGAGAGATTAAGGGTAAATTGATTAATAATTAATTAATTTATTTATTTTGAAGCAATCATTATTAATGTAGATAAAATTAAAAATCAAAAAAATACAGATGATATTTTTGACGATATCTATTTTTATGATATTGCTATCAGGATTCAACCGTATAGTTTTGATTGATATCTATTTTTGTTTTTTTTTCCACATCTTATTTCCAATTACTAAACAGTAGATGTTTCGTTAAAAAAAAAAAAATCCCAAATTTTATACATGATTCAAATCTTACATATTGTTTAATAAATTGCTAGGTTTAATTATCTGTGTACATAAATTCACCTAGCCAGTTTCCACAATGTGAAGATTTATTATGCAGGGGGGTGGTGGCGCAGTTGGCTAGCGCGTAGGTCTCATAGCTGCAATGAGGAATCCTGAGGTCGAGAGTTCGAGCCTCTCTCACCCCATCCACAAATGCTGAATTTTGCTTTCCTCCGTGTCTATACCGGTTTTTAAAGATATTGCTTGAGCTTATACAGCCATTGATCGGAAACCAGGGTATAAAAAAGAGTAAGTTGATCAATATAGAGCTTCAGCTCTTGTTATTTAATATGATTCGACATGCTATCTAAAACATATAAAAAATACTTTTTTCTTGTATACCCTGGTTTAAGGGGTTGTAATGGGGGAAATGAAAACTTGATCGAGTAAATCCAGGAATCTATTTGGTTAACACACTATTAAGTGTACGATGTGGCTATCTGTCCATAAAACTCCTATCAGCTGCTTGCATGTTGGCAATGATCGAGAACATGCAGAATATCATAGTAAGTGCATTACAACTGTGATATTGTCAGGATCGGGATGTTTTTGCAGAACACAGTGTAACCCTGAGAAGCTTGTGATGCTATCTCGCAAAGCAAGGTGTTCATAATTTTTTTTCAAAATTCAATTAGTTGGATCAGGTGTAGAGGCTATATTTGTTCTGAAATACAGTTTATGAAACAAGCTTGAGGAACAACCGCTAGTGGTATGGCCTCTATGATGACATCTATAGGAGGTAAAGGTAACTTTGACAACCAAATTTCCAAGCGATGTACTGATGTGAATTTGGATTCAAACAAATTGAGACCAACCAAATTGTCAAAACAAAACTTTAACAGCAAACACCCAGTATCACTGCTGCAAAGAAATATTGCACCGAACACATAATAGAGAATAGCTGTTAAGTAGTAATTGTTTCCTCACAAAATACATCATATGTGAGGAAACAGGTAATTACTACTTGATAGATTATAAGTTGACAATGTGATATACCCCATATCTTTTGTTGGATACCTATTCTTATTTGCTTGCTTGATGTTTCTCCAGGCTATCACATGGATGTGATATTAGGATTTTCATAGGGTCGTCTTGGGCATAACTATGGACAATGATCAACTACTGACCTAGATTTAAGATGAGGTGCAGAGTTCAAGGGTGCATACTTAGAACCATGCTTAAATGTTTTAGATGCCAATTATCACAATTCTTAGAACCATGCTTAGATGTTGCAGATTTGGTTTGAGCTAGACAGGCAGTAGGGCAATGCAGCCCAAGATATCAATGCCTTAGAGAATAAAACATGTCATTTGCTTCTTTCTACTCTTCTTCTGCTTGGGCGGTTGAAGAACCACTTTGACTGCAGCATCAAAAACAACCTTCACATTCTGAAACAAAAAAGGAACAGTTCAAATTGTTTCCAAAAAATTCTGAAGAACTTAGAGAATGCCAAAAGTCTTGACCTAGATGCCTACAAAGAGTCAAAATCCAGGCAGTGTACAGTGGCAGTGAGTTAAGAATCCCAAGACTTTAAGCGGTGTGGATGGTAAAAAGCAAAGACAAATGTTTGATTGTGCTAGGGAAAACAAGATTAGAGACCAGAGCACACTGACAGTCAGCCAAAGATCCCAAGCTTTAAGAAAAATGCAGGGTAAAAATTGACAGTAAACAAATTTCCAATAAATGTACTATTAATGACTCTTAAGTCTATGTGTGTTGGTGCAGTCGAGGAGCACCAGGACTTGCAGAACCAACATCACATGGAGGGCTCAGCTTTTGATACTTTTCAAGCCAATCAAAACCTCTACTAACAACCACAGTAATGATGTTCATCTGCATGAAGCTGTAAGCTACCACTACCACATCATGTCAGAGGATGAAAATTATGTAATAGTAACTTGGCCCTTCCCAATGTTGAAAGAGAACCTTGCCTGACAGTTGACTTTCCTATAAAGTAGAATTACTAAGCAGTAATGTGGACCTTCTCCAATTAAACTGAACTAGAAGTTCAACTTTCCATACATGTGAAGAATGTTATACAAGAGAAAAAAGGAAAAATTCACATGCTTATTTTTATATGTCAAAACTCAGATGACATTAAGTTTCTATGCATTATTCAATTCTCATACTCTGAATCGTTTTTCTAAATTAAAATACCTATAAAATGCCTTTCTATCAACGTACCTGTTGTGTTTTAGAGCTGCATTCAATATACGCAGCAGCCCTAATCTGCTTCTTCAAATCTTCACCCTGAAAAGACATAAAACCAATTAGAAGTTGCAAGTGCATTTAAATTTGAAAATACGTGATTATATGGTGAAGGTTGGCTCCAAGTAGAAAATGATAAATTTCAGTAGTTTTACAAAAGAATCAAAGATCAAAACATATTAGAATGTATCACATTTGACCTAATAGTCCCATCGATAACTTATGCAAAATTAATCAAGAGGCTCCTAATCTCCTAAAAATTGTCAAAAGGCACAAGAGTTCAAAGCCCTATAAGAAGTTTATCTCGAAACAAGTTAGACCCACTACAACAATACCCAAGATCATCAAATTAATCCATACTAGAGAATTATCACTCAAAAATACAAATAGAACATAATAATCAAGATATTAAAGCATAGGTTTGATAACAAGTTTAAACATGTAAAACATAAAAGTGCTAACACTGCCCAATTTGTGAAATTTGATTTATATCTTGGAACAGGAAACTGGGGCCTCAATACTACGAGAAGCTTACTTTTGGATGGTTTCATTAGGCGTTGCTGCTGAAAACAAAATTTCGTAAGACTAATTCTGTGGTACTTAACGGTCATCTTAATACATTAAAAAATCATATGAGACATTTTTACGCACTTATATATTCTTAGAAATGGTTGAGCGGAGCACAAGGCAATTGTCATCTCAGCCAATAGCCAGGTTCAATCCTTAGTTTGACACACCAACCACCACGTATACTGGGACACGCCTCATTTGCATGCAAAAATTGCCAGTATGTCAACTCGCCATCCCTCCTGTTGGGAAAAAGAAACCCAACTACAGTGGGAAAATAATGAAAACATGCACAGCTGAAAGGAAACAAACACAAGGAGACAAAAAATAATATATATTCAATTTTCTATTTCATCAAAAAGAGATTACATTCAAGAACTCAGAGCTAGAGCTCTGTATATGCTTCATACAAAAAACTATGCTAGTTCTGGCGCATCTTCCTTCTGTGTGTTGCTGCGTGCTAGAAAAGTTCCAGAGCACAGGGGAACTGTCAATGTTCTCTGTTGCTGCAGGTTCTCCTGAACTTTCACTTTCTATTCTGTTTTGCTGAACATTCTTCCCTTCTATCTCTGTCTCCTTCACATTCTTCTCTCTACAAAATAAATCTTCATTCTATTTTCCTTTTGTCTTTAGTTGCCTTTCCAAAAACTGGCGCCCAATTCAAATTCAACCACCACAATTAATTTTGCTGCTGTCCAGCAAGGTGGTCAGACACGGCAAGGGAGAAATTGCCCAAATTTGATTTCATCAGATGGGGCATTTAATGCATTTGTCCGTTGCAGCTCAAAATTAGATATTCCAACACTCCCCCTTAATTTTGAGCCATTTTTCTCTTCATTTGCATTTGAGACTTTTGGCGGAAAACTTTTGGAGCAAAGTTTCCGGCGCTCATCACTTTGCAAAGGTTCCGGAGCAACGGACCAAAGGCTCTGAAGCACCGGCACAAAGTTTCTGGAGCAAGCCTGTGTGCATCTACTTTGCATTCTGGAACTGTTTTCTGAAGTTCTGAAGCATCTACCTTTTTTTGTGTTTTCCAGAACCAAAGTTCTGGGGCATCTGTCTTTTTGGTGTTGCGCTTTTTTGTGCTTCGCAGAACCAAAGTTCCGAAGCATCTGCACTTCTATGAGTTTTCTAGAACTAAATTTCTGGAGCATTCTTCCATACCAAGCCTATTTCTTAGATGTTTAAAGGATTCTTTTGACAATGCTTTTGTGAAAGTATCCGCGAGCTGCTACTCAGATCTGTAATAATGAAGTTGAATCTCTCCATGCTCAACCAACTCTCTTATGAAATGGTATCAAATTTCGATATGCTTGCTTCGCCCATGAAAGACGAGATTCTTTGTCAATGCAATAGAAGATACGTTGTCACAAAATATGGTTGTACCATCTTTTTGTTGCTCATTCAAATCAGCAAGGATTCTTCTAAGCCAAATAGCCTGACATGCTGCTGCATTTGCTGCTATATATTCCGCTTCAGCTGTGGAGAGTGAAACTATGGGCTGCTTCTTTGATGCCCATGATATTGCTCCTGAACCCATGTGGAACAAATATCCTGAAGTGCTCTTCCTGTCATCTACATTTCCTGCCCAATCACTGTCTGTGTACCCAACCAACTGAAACTCATTGGAGGTGGTATACATAATACCATAGCCTTTCGTGCCATTGACATATCTTAGAATTCTTTTTCCTGCTTGCCAGTGTGTATCCTTAGGTTGCTCCATGAACCTAGAAATCAGGCTTACTGCGTACATCAAATTTGGTCTTGTTGCTGTCAAATACATGAGGCTTCCAACCATGCTCTTATAGAGGGTTGGGTTAACATTATTACTGCTGTCCTCTTTGCTTAATTTCAGACCTGTAGCTGTTGGGGTTGGGGCTGGTTTGCTGTCCAACATTTTAAATCTTTTCAAGATTTGTTTAGCATAATTTTTTTGTGAAATAAAGATGCCATGATCTATTTGTTGGACCTCTATGCCTAGGAAATATTTTAGCAAACCTAGGTCTCTCATTTCAAACTCATTTTTCATTGTCTCTTTAAAATCAACAATGAAAAGATTACTATTTCCTGTGAAAATTAAATCATCTACATTCAAAACAACAATAAGAATCTCACCATTGGCTGCCTTGATGTAGAGTGTGGGCTCACTACCACTTTTGCTAAAGCCATTGCTCATAAGGTACGAATCAATTCTGCTGTACCATGCCCATGGTGCTTGCTTCAGCCCGTAAAGAGCTTTCTGGAGCCTGTAGACCTTGTCTTCTTTTCCTGGAACTTCGTAGCCAGGTGGCTGCTCCACATACACCTCTTCTTTAAGCACTCCATTCAAGAAGGCTGATTTCACGTCTATTTGTAATACTTTCCATTCGTGCTGGGCTACAATTGCTAAGACTGCCCGCACTGTTTCCAGCCTTGCAACTGGTGCATATGTTTCATCATAGTCTCTTCCAGGCTGCTGTTTGTATCCCTTAACAACCAGCCTTGCTTTATGCCTTTCAATCTTTCCATCAGCAGTGCATTTGGTCTTATAGACCCACTTAACTCCAATGACTAATTTCCTTTTGGGTAAATCAATGAGCTCCCATGTTTTGTTTCTCACTATAGCATCCATTTCTTCATCCATGGCGTTACACTAGTTTTCCTCTTTCACGGCTTCTTCAAAATACATTGGATCACTATAAAAAAACATAGCAAAATCTGAATTCTCATCAAAATTATCATACCTTTCATTGTCATAAATTTCCCTCACGCTTCTTATCTTCCATGGCATCAATGATGCAAGCGTAGGATCAGAATTTCTGGAGCTACTTGACTGCTGGTTTGATGAAGAAGACTACTGCTATGAACTTCCGAAGCATCTGCCATGCTAGAAGGTTCTGAAGCAACTTCCCTGCTGAAAGTTTTCGGAGCTACTACTACTGTTTTCTGAACTATTACCTTGTTGTAAAGTTCTGGAGCATCTCCCTTTTGCAGCTTCTTCATCCTCAAGAGGTATTGAAATGGAAATACCTATATTGCTATCAACTGTTCCATCCCATGACTCATTTTCAATGAATTCAACGTCCCTGTTGATCACCACTTTCTTGGTGATGGGTTTATACAATCTATAGGCTTTGGATTCTTCACTATAGCCTATGAAAATGCATTTTTCACCTTTGTCATCAAATTTCTGCCTTTTCTCTTTTGGCATGAGTGCATATGCCACACATCCAAATATTCTCAAATGCTCAACACTCCATTTGCATTTCATCCACGCTTCTTGTGGGATCCTATCACGAACGACCTTTGTGGGGCACCTATTTAAAATGTGGACTGCTGTTACTACAACATCACCCCAATACTCATTTGACAAACCTTTTGCCTTCAACATGCTTGCTGCCATCTCCGTGATGGTTCTATTCTTTCTTTCAACCACTCCATTTTGTTGTGGAGTATATCAGGTTGTGAGTTGTCTCTGAATACTATGAGACTTGCAAAAATTCATAAACTCATGAGAGATATACTCTCCCCCTCTGTCTGTTCTAAGGACTTTGATATAGTGGCCGCTTTGCTTTTCAGCCAAGGCCTTAAACTCTTTGAACTTCTCAAATGCATCTGATTTGTTCTTCAAAAGATACACCCAAATTTTCTACTATAGTCGTCTATGAGTGTCATAAAATAAACATTTCCTCCTAGAGTTGGGGTCTTCATGGGACCACACAAATCTAAATGCACCAATTCTAATGGTGCTCTAGCTCTCCTAGAATTCCCTGATTGAAAGGGCTGCCTATGTTGTTTACCTAGGATGCATGCTTCACACTTTCCATCGGGCTCTACAATTGTTGGTAGGCCCCTAACCATATCTTTTTTAGCTAAAAGATTTAAACTAGAATAACTTAGATGCCCATACCTCAAATGCCAAAGCTTGGATGGGTCTTGGATGACTGTCTTGAAGGCCGACTGTTGCAAGCCTGTTGACTGTGCTGAGATTTGCATTTTGAGGGGAAACATTTGATTCTTTGTCATTTGAACCGCTGCCATAAATTTCTTGCTTCCATCTCTGTCATAGATGATGCATTCCCCTTTCTCCATTAGCACTCTATATCCGTTTTGGACCATCTGTCCAATGCTCAAGAGATTGTGTTTCATTCCTGGGGCGTAAAAGACATCATGAAGCTGTCTTTCTTCACCATGCTTGGTTTGTAGGCACACTATGCCCTTTCCCATGACTGAAACTTTCTCATTATTTCTCATTTTGATTTCAGACTTAATGTTGTGGTCAATGGAGGAAAATAAATTTTTGTTACCACTAATGTGGTTGCTACAGCCACTGTCCAAGTACCAAACTTCAACGTTGTTATGTTCTACAAGATTGCATGCAATGAACACTTGAGACTGTTTTTCATTTTCAGCCTTATTTTCATTTGCCACATTTGCATTTTGACTCCCTTGGTCACGTTGTTTCTTCCTGCATTCACTTGCATAGTGACCATACTTGTAACAGTAGTAACACTACACATTGCTCTTATCAGATCTTTGATTCGAGCTGCTATTTTTCTTTATGTTTTGGAAGTTTGATTGGGAGGTGCTGGCCTCCTCCTGATTGTTTGAGCCTCCTCTTCCAAAGTTGCTTCTACCTCTGCCTCTTTGACCTCTTCATCTGCCATTTCTTCCTCTTCCCTTGCCTCTTACATTTGCTTGTGCTTTAAAGGCTTGTTCCTGGGAAGAATTTGAAGACCTATTCAGGCGCTGCTCATGGGTTTGAAGTGAACCCATTAACTCATCAACTGATAATATTGAAAGGTCTTTTTCCTCTTCTATGGCAATAACCACAGGGTCAAATTTTGTAGGTAAACTTCTGAGAATCTTCTCCACAATCTTCTGCTCTTCCATGGTTTCTCCATTTATCCTCAACTGGTTAATCAAGGTGGAAGCCCTTGTATGAAAATCTAAAATGGGCTCACTGTCCTTCATCTGCATGGTCTCAAATTCTCTTCTTTGCAGTTGGAGTTTCACTGACCTGATTTTCTCGGACCCTTTGTAAGTGGTTTGAAGTATTTCCTATGCTTCTTTTGCATAACTAGCTGCTGCTATTCGAGGAAAGATAGCCTCTGTCAAGGCTGCCTCAATTAGACTGAGGGCTTTTGCATCATTTTTCCTTGTCTCCTTCAACTAGTTCTTTTGAGCATTGCTCAATGCTGTAAATGCATTTGGATCAGTCACATTTGTGAACCCATTTGCTACTAATTCCCACAAATCATTTGCTACTAGAATGGTTTTCATTTTCTTTGCCCAGACATCATAATTTTTTCCATCAAATATAGGTGGCTGCTGCCAACTCCTATTGTCTCCTCCAACCATTTTGCTTTAAAATGGGGGAAGAACTACAGATACCCAGATAAAATCTAGGGGTTTTCTTTACTGCCTAGAAAGCTAGGGCTTTCCCAAATACCTAGAAACTAAAGTTTTGTAACTGCACGCCTAGAAGCAAAGCTAGGGCTTTAACGAGCTAAATTTCCAAAAAAATTAGAGCTCTGATACCAATCTGTTGGGAAAAAGAAACCCAACTACAGTGGGAAAATAATGAAAACATGCACAGCTAAAAGGAAACAAACACAAGGAGACAGAAAATAATATATATTCGATTTTCTATTTCATCAAAAAGAGATTACATTCAAGAACTCAGAGCTAGAGCTCTATATATGCTTCATACAAAAAATTGTGCTAGTTCTGGCGCATCTTGCTTTTTGTGTGTTGCTGCATGCTGGAGAAGTTCCGAAGCACTGGAGCACTGTCAATGTTCTCTGCTACTGCAGGTTCTCCTAAACTTTCACTTTCTATTCTGTTTTGCTAAACATTCTTCCCTTTTGTCTCTGTCTCCTTCACATTCTTCTCTCTGTAGAATAAATCTTCATTCTATTTTCCTTTTGTCTTTTGTTGCCTTTCCAAAAACTGGCGCCCAATTCAAATTCAACCACCATAATTAATTTTGTTGCTATCCAGCAAGGTGGTCAGACACGGCAAGGGAGAAACTGCCCAAATTTGATTTCATCGGATGGGGCATTTAATGCATTTGCCCATTGCAACTCTAAATTAGATATTCCAACACCTCCCTTACGCGATTTCCAATGATTATTCACGCCTTCTCTTGCTTCATAACTCACATTTTGCTTCTAACAATCTGTCCTCCCTGAACCTGCCACCTGGTGCGCTCTCTTGCCTCAAACGCTACAATAGCTTCTGACATAGAAATGTAGCCAATCACAGATGGATGTGGTTAAGCGCGCTTGAACTAGAGTAGTATTGGGATGGATGACCTCCCCGGAAGGCCCACTGCTTCACCTCTGTGAGCATCACCTATATGCAATGAGTGCTAAGAAGACCTTTCATTATCATGAGAGATGGGTTCTTGTGAACCACTACTCAAGAAACATGGGTCAATGAGTTTGACTCTTAAAACCACATAATTGAATCTTGATAGCCAATAATTCCAGACATAACTAATAATCATATGACATTAACAACTTATTTCAAGAGTGTTAAATCCCTTAAATTCAATATCCTTCACTTTCTATGCTTCTTTTTCTCATTCTTTAAGGAGGCAACATTCCAGGATAAAACTCATCAGTCCTATCGATGTAAACACTTTTTAAATTGGCGATACTAAAAAGTAATCGTTAAAGAAGAAAACAATTAACATACGCTGATTGTCAGCGTTAAAACTTACCAAACACAAGAGGACAGAGTCATCTGACGTTTCGAAAAATTGCGTCTGCCGGGAGTCGAACCCGGGTCTATTGCTTGGAAGGCAATTATCCTAACCGTTGGACTACAAACGGTGTTGCTGCAAAATCTTGCATTTATTTAATTCAAGTAATCTATGTAACAGCAGCTGACTTATAGAATACGTGGCCTTGATTGATTGTCAGCCGACATCAAGGCAAAATAATTTAATCCAATTACTGGAAACGTTATATTATGTAACATGTCTGGGTGGTGTAGTTGGTCATCACGTTAGTCTCACACACTAAAGGTCCCCAGTTCGAACCTGGGCTCAGACAATGAATAAGTTCTTTCACCTTTTGCCGGATGGATTCGGACTGCATTTAAGACATTCATTAGACCAAAAAAAAAAAATCTGCTACAGACTAAATAAAGTTTTTATTAAAATTCTGCCACAGAGTAGAAGTTTTTATTTTTAATCTATTGGAAACGTACGACTGAAGTGCATTAAACAAAAAGTTGATAGAAAGACAAAGTTATCGAACTGGCTCTTTAGCCACAGATCCAAGGATGGAGGCCTGGCTTTCACAGAAATATGCTGAATATTATTTCTTTATACTCCAAACTTCGTTAATATCTATATTAGTATGACTGACTGTATAAATCTTCGTTTCAGATTGGGGTGGTGGCGCAGTTGGCTAGCGCGTAGGTCTCATAGCAAATTTGAGTGATCCTGAGGTCGAGAGTTCGAGCCTCTCTCACCCCATCTGAGTTAAAGCTGGACTGCCTTTTATTTATAAATTCTACACATGACTAAACATGACTCAATTTTGTCATGTAAGTATTTGTGTGTTTTGGTTAATTTTTTTTTTGTAGTTTTAATGAAAAAGAGGGTATATAATTGGTTGGTTTTTGGATTAGACTATATGATCTATCATCAAGATGATAATAAGAAGATAATAAATAATTGTATAGCAAACTAACTAATTAAATAGATGAGGGGAGGGGTGGTTCAAGAAAAATTGCTCACACAATTTAATCAAGAAATCTACAAGTTATCGTTATGGATTGTGAAAATTTCATATCTTTAAGAGGGTGTATGATTAAAACAATACGTTTACAAAAATTGATATAGTTGTTTTTGCTTTGCTAAGGTTTTGGCTTTGTTATTGTTAAGTCACATCCTCTTAATAGTATATTACTCTTTAGAGTAGGAATTACCATTTTTTTGTATTTATTGTAGTACTTTATAGGCTACCACACCTATGAGTTTTTCTCCCACTTTTAATTGGCCTCAACCTTTAATCACTCTATAGTTGCTACTAGAGTTGAAGTCACATCACACAACAATGGCTCCATTGCTCAAGTGTCCAAAGGGATTTGACCATAAGCTGTTTCATGAGGTATGTCCACCAAAACACCCTCAAATGTGGTTCTTCTCATTCCAAAGTTGGATAATATGTCACTAGCTAGAAAAGTGTAACTTGATAGTTTTTTTGTGGAAATGGTACCCCCCAAAAGAATGCTTAAAGATTGGGTTACCAAGGCTTGGTTCTCACATTGTATTTGCCTTAATGCTATAGAAAACCTCACCCAAAAAATCATTTTTTGTTTCGTTAAAGCTAACCATGTTGAAATTGTTCTCAAACATGACTTTCAGTATGTTCATTCCTCTTTGCTCATTTTCTCCCCTTGGACTCAAGATTTCATTGTCATAGACAAGAAATCTCTTTGTTTGCTTGTTTGGGTAGAGTTTCTTGGGTTGCCCTTATCATGCTAGAATATCTTGACCAAAATAGCCTCTTCCTTAGGCAATGTCACTTGTGTTGAAATAGACTAGTTCTTTTTGGCTTGACCCCCAAAAAGGGTCTATGTTGAAGTTAACATCTTCAAGGATCTCAAGGAGATCATTGATGTATAAATTAGAAAAAAATGAAGTAAACCTCTCCAAGGATCTCAAGGAGATAGTTGATACATAAATTAGCAAAATGAGTCACAGTCAACACATCCTATATCTAAACTTTCCAAATACTTGTTATTGTTGCCAATTCTCTAAGCATGAAATTTTGGATTGCCCTTTGGCCTCCTCCCATTTTAAACCTATTGCTCAACCAATTGTTGAAACTCCTCCTCCTACAAAGAAAGAATGGTCCATTAGTCACAAAGCCAAGAATAATACTAAAGGTGGTTCTCCACCTAAGCCTTCTATCAACTTTGGTGGACAAGCCTCAAAAACTCAAGGTGCAATTTCAAAATATCAAACCACAAAGAACCCTATTGTTTCCTCTCAAGGGGAAACATTTGATAATGTGGATATGCTAAAATTTACTTAAGCGTCACTAGTGATGTTGATTTTGTCATCTCAAGAAGTCATCACCACCTACTACACTTCTCCACCTCTGGCGGTTCTACAAAGATCTTGCATCCCATCTGACTATCTATAAGGAGAGTATGTGCCAAAGAAGTGGTGGGATTCCAAGCCATTCATTTAGATATTAAATTTTAATTTAAAGGAGGGGTTCCTACATATTAGTTATTCAACTTTGGATGAGCTAAATAGTGAGAATATTGCTCTCAATACTTGATCATCAATTTTATGTCTCAGAATGTTTTAAGGCCTAACAAACCTTTGAAAGAAATATTTCATCCATGAAAGACAACAAACATTTCCAAGTTTGGACATTCTTTGATTTTAAGTTGTATTTTTTGGTTTTTTACTTTCTGTTAAATGTCATTTTATTGCCAGTGATTTTTATGTTAGAATTCAACATGCTCTGATATCATGTTGAAATAATGGATGTTGAGTCATCCAATGAAGTTGCACACACTTCAAAGGATCTTGCCAAGAGAAATTACACCACATAGAAAGTGTTGCAACTAAGGGCTGCAAAGACAGATTGCTATTGATCTACAACATTAGATCATAGATTGATATTGGATTAATTACAAATGTACAAGATGCCTTGAATATATAGGCATGAGAGAAAACCTAAAATGCATGAGATGTTGCCATGTGTCTTGATCTAACATGTGACAACATGTGAACCCTATCTAGAAAATTATTAAATGTTGAGATAAGTTCTAGAAGGACAACTCATCTTCTAAAAGGAATCTCATCCCTACAAACAAGGAAGGGGACATTACCCCATTATTAAATAATTTATTAAAATGCAACCTAGGACTAAATGAAATATCACCTAAGTTAACTTATGCTAGTGTAATAATTAAATTAATTACAGTGACATTTTATGTAGCAATCATGAAATGGGTTAAGATGGCATCATCACCTTTCTATCACCTATGTGACATCAAAATTTAGTTGACCAAGGATGTGAACCCACTAACCATGTGTTGTGAACTATTTTTGGTGTTATTAATGTGTGTGTCTCAAATGATGCTTTGAGTGATTTTCCCTCTATAGATGGATTATAAACTCAAAGCTTCTCACCACTTGGGTTCTATGTAGGGATTTCAAAATGATTGAGATGGCCTATGATAAATTCAGGACCTTTCTTATGCATTATACAACTAGCAAAAGAGATGTCTAATACCATAGGCATACTAAATTATGGTTTTTGATCTCAATATTGGTTGTCACCATGATCATTGGTACATGTGGAGAAACCTAAAATTGGACCTTGATATGGTCGTAAGTAACTTGATCATGCTATGTTTAAATTAGATTAATCTTTCTTCTCCTTTTCCAACTTATTTTTCTTACTAGTTGAGTCTTTATTGAATTTTGTCCTTTCAGGCCAATATCTAGTATATTTTTACATTGAATGAAAATCTACCAAACCAAAGGTCTTGAAGACTCATTGTTTCTAAACACATAATTACTTTGTCACAAATCCATATCAACTCATATTCAATGTGTTTGGAATTTGGAGCCACATCCTAAGCATGAGACATGTTTGATAGCTTGATGGGATGACACTATCTAATGTATTTCCTTCTTCATTCACATGTATGGGTACTTGTTCCCCATTTTCGTTGCTACTCATATAAGGCCATCACCTCGAAGATATACCATGCTATTTTTGGTTTGGATGCACAACCTTTTGATTTAAAGGATCAACATTTTGTTACTATGCTCCATATTAAAAGTAGGTCGTTGACACTCATGCTAGTCATGGAGCCAAAATCAAAGCTCAACTTCATTTTCTTTAGATTAAAGATAATGTTTCTAAGTAATTCTTCCAAGTTGTATGATTATGGTATGCATATCAAGCCATTAAAATAATTTCAGGGACGATCACTAGTTTCTTATATAGCTCCTAAGATTCTCTAGGATTTTTTCTAACATATTTTTTCTAACACTACGATCAAGTTTTTACAACCCAAGACATTGCTACATATGCAATAATGCTTGAATATGGTACCTTTTCAAGTTTCCACATATTAGTACACTATTTGTGACCATCTTCTCACAAAGGAAGACTTGTGTGAGACTATGTTTTCTATGTCAAATGATAAATATCCTTGCTTAGATGGATTTCCTTATGAATTTTATACAACCTTTTGGGAAATTGTGGGAGTATATATTCATAAAGTGTATATGGAATATTTTCATGAAAAATCTGAAAAATCTGAAAGAAGCATATATATATATATATCAAGTTCATACCTAAAGCTAGCAACTTGAATGATATTTATAATTAGAAACTAGTCATTGTGGTGAATGTCCTCCATAATACTATTGCCAAAGTTTTTACTCTAAAGTTGAGGCCTCTTCTTCTCTAGCAAGTTTTCCTAGAACAAATTAGTTTTATTCAATCTTGATATATCCTTGATAGCACCATTGCTATTTTAGAAGGGATGAAATGGGCTCAAAACTCCCAATAACCTACAATGTTTCTCAAAACTAATTTTGTTAAGGCATATGATTGTATCAAATGGCCTTTTATTCTTGTCATGTTTTAGGCACTAGGGTTTGGGCCTCATTCTATTATTTCTATTAATATTTGTTTCAAAAATATTTATAATTGGTTTACAATATTATTTTAATTCAATAGTAGAATTAAAAATTCTTTGGTAAACTTAATGCATTATACATTTCTTTTATCCTTACCCTTATCTATCTTTTGTTATTTCATTTAACTTGGTCCTAATTTAGGAGTAGTATATATTTAGGATGTCATTTATTCCTTCATTTTGCATGTTTCATTATCAAAAACTCTGATTGAATTTAAACCCAAAAATGAATATTGTACATTTTAAATTGAAAAATAAACACCAACAACCTTGTAAGTGTTGGCTTTTAATGCTTTAACCAATTTGGTAAATTATACATAGGAATCATATTCATTGGAGGGATTATACTATCTTAAAGAGAAATAGTCACCAAATTGATTTTTCAAAATATCCAAAATAAAACCTTTTATTTATTGGTTCAAAAACCAAGATGAAACCTATAGTAAAAATATGATAAAAACTAACCAATCTACAAAAAAAATTGTTCAAAATATACTCTTTAATATTAATCACTCCAAAATAGACTTCACCTTCTCTAGATCCATCTTTAATATATGTTTGGAGGCTTCAAATCCCAAATGAATAAAAAAATAGGTTGTGTTATTGATCCCATATTAATTCTAGGATAGATTTTAAATTCCCACCTCCATGCTTTGAATTGGGTTTGATAATTTTGTAGTGTCAAAAATTATCACTCTTGACAATTTCACATTAGGTTTAGCTCCCCCTATGTGCTTGGACCTGATTATGTATTTAATTACTCGTTTTACAAATATCCTCAAAAAATCAAACAAAGGTAAATGAAAATAATAATTCAATATTTTCCCTTGACGCTTTGGGCCTCAAAAAGAATGGGCCTAGTCGAGGTGCATTGTGCCTTAGACCACCGTTTTTAGGCTCAAATTCAAATATGTCAATGTTGGTATTTCATTATTTTAATTTCCAATTTCAATGGTTGGCTATTAACATTTGATTTTTGGGAAATTAGAAGAATTGCATATAAATACTAGTCATTTTAACATTTTAAATCCTAGAAGAACACAAAAGAAATTCATTGGGAAAATTGAGCAATCAAGAGTAGATTTATTAGTATTTAAGTAGAATTTATTGATGTCAAGCATTATTTCAAACTCAAGTAGGTTTTTATGTAAGTTTATTCATGTTTTGTGATCATTTATTTTGTGAGCACTGTTGGGATATGGTGTTGTACACAATTGCATAATTTGATATTATATGTTGTAAATAAATAATTATTTAGTTGTGATGCACCTAGGTGGTGTGGTTAATCACACTAGGTAATTATTTGGGGACCATTTTATGTTGTATTGTAACATTGTATTACTATTTAATGTGTGGGAGACATGTGATAATAATTTAATATTGTGGAAATATTAAATAAAGTAAAACTTAGTATCCAATATTAAATAAGGGGATAGTGGTTTTGTAGTACATGGTTTTATCATACCACTTGGTTGTATTTGTGTGAGTTTGAGTCTATAAAAAGCAAGCACATGTTTAGTGGTTAAGGTTGGCTGGGTGAGTGAGGTGTCATTATTGAATATTTCTGAGGAGTGCATATGTGAAGCATGACATAAAATGTGTGGATTCATACTTGGACACATGAGGATGAATTGAGAGGCTTGATGCTTCAAAGGTATTCATTGTAACTCTTGTATTGATTTATTGTTGAATAATATGATGGAGTATGGATGCTTTTGGAGGCTGGGTTTTTCCCTCTTGAGGGTTTTCCCACGGTATATCTTGTGTTATGTTGTGGCTTGTCTATTTGATCTATGCATTATGGTTACTTTTATGCATGTTTATCTCTCATGGGGTTATGTAGGAAATGGATTAAGTTTGTGGATGAATGCAATATTTCCCAACAAGTGGTATTGGAGCTTTCATGGTTGATGGGTTTTTGTTATAACCCTAGTTTGAGATATTTTTGGAAAGTTGAAGCCATGGCTATGCATGATAGATTTGAGGCACTAAAAGATATGGAAAACATGCTATAGGTGTTTGTTTGCAGATTTGAGGTTTTGAGTTGTCTTGATTTGTTAGGTTTATTGCAGATTTGAAGCTTTCAAAATATGGGTCAAAAGGGTTTCTTGGATTGAGCTTTCATAGAGGGTTTTTTAGAGGAAATTTCATAGATGACATCTTGAGACAAAATGGACCTCGCCATTGCATTTGAGATGGCTGAGACATGGAAAATGACATAAAATTTGACATATTTTGGAAAAGTTGAAAAGAATGCAAAAAAAAAATAGGTGTACGACCATTCGACCATCCAATTTCACCCTCTACAGTAAAATATTTAAAAAAATTGGTATTTTATTAAAATCTGCAAAAAGAAATATTAATCGGCCACTTTAAATATTAAAACTTGTAGTTGAAAAATCATTGTTAAAAAGGTTTAAATAATAAAAAAAGTTGGTATAGGGTTTACAGACCTTGTACCCCCTACCTTGACAGTTCCTTGCAAATTTCAATACCGATCCGTTCTAATCATTAATCACCTCTATTAAATACCACCAATTACTTTTGTTTTAAAACTTTTAATATGTGAAATTGAAATTAAATCATATATGTATCACCACATTAAGTCACTACTAAAAGATTTTAAGATTTGGAAATTAAAAGGTAGAGTCAAATAACCGCCCCCTATCCACTATTATTAATATTGACTTTAAAATATTAAGAAAAATAGCCACCTTTGAATTTGCAAAAATTAAATCAGATTTTACTATGGGGTGGGGTCCATCTAAGAATTGCTTATATAGTGAAATTGGTTTTTTTTTTTTTTCAAACTTGCATAACTTTCACCTAATAGCTCAAATGTTTGACTTCTTATACTCATTGGAAAGCTACTTCCAAGCACTATGCAGTGGTATAGGTTTGGTTCCTTTATTTTACTATTTTGATTAGTTTTTGGGGCCTAGAAGTAAGATGTTCTCAGTTGCACAGTTTTGAGCATAACTTTTGCATACGAAATCAATTTTTCGATTTCGAATAGGCCTTGGAGAGAATATACAACATAATACACAATAGATCATGAAATTTTTCAATTTGTGGTGTAGAATGAGTTTGGTACTTGTTTGATCACTTGTAGGTACTTGAGATTCAGGGTGTGAATGTGTGAGCATCCAGATGAGTCAAGAGGAAAAACCTTGAGGGAGTACATGTTTTTATATGATATTTATGATGGTAGAGTTGATTATTAGTTTGGTGCTTCTTGGTATAGGTTTACAAATTTTTTTCAAAGTTGGGATTTTCTGGTGATAGGTACATAGGTTGTCTTCAATTTTGAGAACATGGGTTGACAAAAGTGGAGACTTGGAGTCTCATATGGGTGATAGTTGAGTGTAGGTACAATGATGGCTATGATTATGGTGTCATTGATATACAAGTACATTTATGCATTGGCACAACATGATCATGTATGTGGTTGTTTGGTGGTGTTATGGGTTGGTGTTAGGAGATTGTTCTTATCTTCTTGATGCTTATTTGGTTCCTTGACTATGGTTACTCATTTTTGGACATGGTTGGAAAATTAGATATGTGGTTGATTTGGTATTTGAGTCTTGATGTCTATAGGATTATCTTCTTTGATATCTCAATTTGCAGGTTACTAATGTGATGATGAGTTTGCATGTTTCAGTGGTTGGATCTATGAGTTATGTAGTTGTATGGATTGATCACCTATTTAGTTGTAGTGGGATGACTCAGATGTGGATTGTCTATATCCACTAGGTTTGATTCATTGTTGTTGCAAATTTCATTAGTTGGTCTTGTGTGTGGTCATTTATGATTTAGTATGTTGCTTTGGAATAAGAGGATGGATGGTTAGAGTACCTAATTATCCAGCTCATGGGACTTATAGAATTAGGTTTGATCATGATGTCATGATAGCTTGGTACATTCATTGGTTATATGCTTTCAGTGGGATCTTTTGACAATGATGACTTGGCAGTGTAGGATTGTCTCTTGTTTGTTTGATGGTGGTTGTATGTATCTTCTTTGCTTGGAGATTTTGGTTCTACTTGGTATGTTACTAACATTTTAGTTGTGTGTGTAGACTTGGATGATCTTCATGGAGGAGATGGTTGTCACAATGCCATGTGTAGCTCGGTATCACGGTACAATGGGAGTTGTTGGCAGTGTCGTGGGTGCATCATTGATGATGGTTATCTTTATGTGATTGGACATGTGGTTTCTTGGTTTAGAGTGTGGTTGATATTATGTCATGGTTTACTCTTGACACTAGTTTAGAGTTTTGGCATGGTATATGTGCTCTTGATACCAAGATGTATTCATTGGTGGATGTGATCTCCTAGGAGGAGATAGTTAAATCTTGGATATCATGGTATGTTCCTGATTCTACAGTTGGATCTTTGACATTGATCTTGGTATCTCTCTTTGTAATGAGTGTACATGTGTTGCAAGAATGAAGGTGTTGTCATTGATGTCAACTGGTTAACTAGTTATCAACTAGTTGTTGTTGTCATTGATGTCATGCTTATAGGTTATTGGTTGTATATGTTGAGGATAAATTGAGAAAATTGTAATAAAGAAAGGTTGTAGGTATTCAGTGGTTGCTCCGGGTTTTTCTCAAGGATTTACTCCTATGTTCATTTGGTTCAAATATGTTGATCATGGTTGTTGAAAGCTACTATATCCAGTATTTGGGTTTCTGGATCGTTGTACAATGTGAGTTATCACCAGTTATGAACTGTACTTTTTAGGGTATCTAGCTAAGGTCCGGGAGAAATGTAGTTGCTTCAAATTTCTTCTTGTTTGAGTCTTATGACTTGCAGTTCTGGATTCAAAGTGATATGATCATGTTGAAGATAATTTTTTTGTCTAGAAAGATTGGATCGTGTTAAGAGTTGTGTGTGCTTAATTGATTTATGTGTTTTACACTGGTTTGGTTGACCTTGTGTTAAACACTACTTTCGAAGTTAATGAAGCATGTTGGGACTTATTTGGGTCCTCATCAAGCATGTGTCCTGGTCACCCTCATTCTAATTCCACCCTAGAATTTTTGGCGCCGAACTAATTTGAATTAAATGATGTATGGCCAACTTTGGATATGTTTCAAAGTTGAAGATGATATTTAAATAGAAGATGATATATTGATGAAAGAAAATTACAAAGAGATAGTACAGAGAAATAGATCAAGATAGATGTGAAATAGATGTGAGACAATGTGTATGTGATGTGAGTTTGGCAGATCAGCATGAAGTCTAATTGTTGAGTTTTTGGATGCAGTGAGTTGAAGGTGTACTCTTCATTCATGCATGTCTGCAAGTGGTTGAGTGATTCGTGGTGGAAATATTTATTGCATTGAGATTGTCTTCTCTTTGTAACATATCTCTTCTATCTTCTTTATATTTGTGTGGCAGTGAGCCCTCTAGGTGGCTAACCCTTGTTGGATAGCGAGTCCTGATCCAAATAGTGAGTCCTTATTTTGAAAGTGAGCCTCTTCAAGCAGTAAGCCTCTGTAATTGGTTTTGATATTTATATTGTGAGGTAATCCTCACCATGGTTTTTCCCTTATTGGGTTTTCCACGTAAATATGGTGTTACTGTGTATGTGTGATGCTTTTTCAATTTCTACCTTTGCACTTAATGTTTAATCATTTTAGTAGAGTAAAAAAAAAATTATTGATCTAATCTCCGATGAAAGTATTAAAGGTTAAATTTGGTCACAACTGATTCACCCCCCTCTCAATTGTCTTGTTCAATAATTGGTATCAGAGCTTGGTTCCTTGGAGAGGAGCTTAACCACTTAAGGAAGGTCTGGGATGGCAGGTAAGATACTTTTGAGTATTTGAAGTTCGATGGAACCAATTATGCTATCTAGAAAATACTTATGGAAGAATATCTGGAGTATTTTGGATATGATGTAGAGAAAGCATACAAGACTGCTTACACTCCTCCTACTAATGGTCCAAGGACAATTGATGAAATCAAGGCGCGTGAAGTGAACAGTAAGGAGAAGTTCATTTTGAAGAATAGTATTGCACATTCCAAGTTGATTAAAGTTCAAAATATGAAGACTACTAAAGAGGTCTAGGATACTTTAGAAAAGGTGCATGAAGGTGATGAAAGGGTCAAAGAAGCAAAGTTACAGAACTTGGAAACACTGTTTGAGCTCCTGCATATGTCTGAAGATAAGAACATTAAATCCTATGTACATAGAGTAGATGAAGTGGTAGTGGAATGCGAGGACTTGGTGCTATAGTAGATGAACCCAATATTGTAAAGAAGATACTTAGGACTCTCCCTAATGCATATAGTGAAAAGGTATATTCTATTGAAGAACATATAGACTACAAGACCTACACCAAACATCAGTTAGTGGGAAATTTGACATCTTATGAAATGAGGAAGCCGAACTTGAGAAATGGATCCAAATTAGAAACTGCTTTCAAGGCTACAAGAGTTGAAGATTCAAATGAAGAGAATCTTGATGAAAGAAGCTAACTTTGTGAGAAAAATGAGGAAAGGCTCCGGCAAGTATGAAGGTAAGTTACCCTTTAAATGCTTTAGTTGTGGAGGAATAGGTCATTATGCTTCAAGGTGTCTAGAAAGAGCTAAAAGGAACAAACAAAGATATGAGAAATAAAAATAAGGTAAAAAGATCAATAGATAATATTATGTGAATGAGGATGCTAGTATTTTTTATGAGGAATCTGATTATGGAGATCCTGATGATAATGAATGCTTGTTATTGGCTATAAAAGATGAATCTACTTCTGCTAATTCTGAAAGACAGGTGAAAGGATGTCATCCAAAGAAGGAGAAAGAGAAAAAGGAAGCTAGATAATATTATGTGAATGAGGATGCTAGTATTTTTTATGAGGAATCTGATTATGGAGATCCTAATGATAATGAATGCTTGTTATTGGCTATAAAAGATGAACCTACTTCTACTAATTCTGAAAGACAGGTGAAAGGATGTCATCCAGAGAAGGAGAAAGAGAAAAAGGAAGATACTATAATCTTTTCCCTACATGCTAAACAAGAAAAGAACTATTGGGTTGTTAACAGTGGATGTTCACATCACATGACCAGTGATAAGAGTAATTTTGTTAAACTTGAAAAATATGATGGAGGTTTAGTCATGTTTGGAGATGATATTGGTGCTAATATTTTTGGGATAGGTTCAATAAGTTTTGATGGCAAGCATAATACTGATGATGTCTACTATGTTAAGGGCTTAAGGCATAATCTCTTGAGTGTTGGAAAGATGTGTGGAAAAGGATATAATCTTGTATTTAAAGATGAGAGATGTGAAATCAGGAAAGAATTTGGAACAGTGATTGTTGTACACAAGAAGTTGGAAGGAAATATATATAAACTTAAAGGTGTTGTTGGACGTTTCTTTTTGACTCAGATTAATGCCAATTGGTTATGGCATCATAGAATGTGCCATATGAATTTTGATAACCTAGCGAGGATTAGTGTAGTGCAAGACGTGAGAGATTTACCAAGGATTACAAACCCTATTAATGCTATTTGCAAGAATTGCTAGTTTGGAAAGCATGCAAGAAACAACTTTAGATCAAAGGAACAATCTACTACCGGACTACTGGATTTAATTCATACAGATCTTTGTGATCCTACAAGAGTGAGAAGTTTACAAGTGAAAGGTACTTTATGCTTTTGATTTATCATTACTCTAGGTATACATGGGTTACATTTCTTAGAGAAAAATTTGATGCATTAGATAGATTCAAGACATTCAAATCTATGGTTGAGAATGAAGTAAATTTGAAAATAAAATGCTTAAGGTTTGACAGAGGTGGTGAATTCACCTCCCATGAGTTTAATATGTTAAACATGAAATTCATGGAATAAAAAGATAGTTATCTGCTCCGAGAACTCTTTAGCATAATGGAGTTGTTGAAAGGAAAAATAGAACAATTCAAGAAGCTACTAGATCAATGATGATTGAAGTTGGTCTACCGAAATTTTACTAGAGAGAAGTTATTCATACTGTTTTTTATGTGTTCAATTGAATTGAAGCAAGAGCCATACTAAGACCCCCTATGAGCTATGTTGTGGAAGAATTCATACTGTTAAGTACTTCAAGGTATTTGGAAGCAAATGTTATATCAGACGGGATGAAGAAAACTTGGGAAAGTTTGATGCTAGAAGTGATGAAGGTATTTTTCTTGAATATTCTACCAAAAGAAAAGTTTACATATGTTTCGATAAAAGACTAAGGAAGATTGTAGAAAGCACAAATGTCAAGGTTGATGAAGCAATGAAGAACTCAATTGAATTTGAAGGATATGTATCTGATGAAACTGATTGCATAAGGATTGAAGAAGTTGTGGAAGAACAGGAAAAGGATGAGAAAGAGAAGCAAAATGAAGAAGATGAAGAAGAAGCTCTGGTGGTTTCCCTAAACACACCAAAATATGTGCAAAAAAATCATTCAGAAAGTTAGATCATTGGAGACAAGACAAAAGGAGTATTGACAAGAAGCAAAGTTGTTGTTGGTGAGATAAATCTCTATTTACTTTTTGAGATTGAACCAAAGACTATAAGTGAAGCATGTAAAGATGAGCATTGGATGGAAGCTATGAAAGAGGAACTTATGCAGATTGAAAAGAATCAAACTTGGGAATTGGTCCCTAGACTGGCAGATAAAAACATAATTGGATCAAAGTGCGTATTCAAAAACAAGTTGAATGAGAATGGAGAAGTGGTCAGAAATAAAGCAAGGCTTGTGTGTAAGGGCTACTCACAAGTAGAAGGCATAGATTTTCAAGAGACATTTTCTATGGTGGCAAGAATGGAAGATGTAAAGATGTTCTTAGCGTTTGTTGCTCATAAAGATTTCAAGGTCTATCAAATGGATGTTAAGTCTACATTTTTGAATGGTGAGCTAGAAGAAGAGGTCTACATGGAACAACTGAAAGGATTTCAGTTGTCAGATCAACCGGATATGGTCTACAGATTGAAGAAAGCTTTATATGGATTGAAGCAAGCTCCTAGAGCTTGGTATGCAAGGTTAGACAAGTATTTGATTCAAAAAGGTTTCAACAAAGGTATGACATATAGTAATTTGTATTTTAAAATTGAAAATAGAAAAATCTTGATTGTGGTTGTATATATTGATGAAATTATTTTTGGAGGAAATGAAACTATGTGTAAGATGTTTGCGGAAGAAATGCAAAAAGAATTTGAGATGTCCATGTTTGGTGAGATGGATTTCTTTCTTGGGCTACAAATTAACCAAATAAAGAAAGGGATTTTTATTTCATAGTCAAAGTATGTAAGAGAGATGTTGAAGAAGTTTGGGATGGATGGTTCCAAACCGGTATGCACTCCTATGGTGACTGGTTGTCAATTAAGTAAAGATGATAATTCACCTAAGGTTGATTAGAGAAAATATAGATGTATGATTGGTGGACTACTATATTTGTTGCTACTAGACCAGATGTTATGCATGCAGTCTATCTTGTGGCTATATTTCAAGAAGATCCTAAAGAAACACATGTTGTTGCTATAAAGAGAATATTTAGATATTTGAATGGCACTCCAGATTATGGCTTATGGTATCCTAGGGATATTGACTTTACACTAAGTTTTTATACAAAAGCAAATTGGGTTGGTTGTGTAGATGATAGAAAAAGTACAAGTGGTGGTGCATTATTTCTTGGTTCTAGATTGGTGGCTTGGTTGAGTAAAAAGAAAGATTCGATTTCCTTTTCCACTGCTGAAGCTAAGTATATTGTTGTTGCACATCATGTTGCACACGAGTTTTATGGATGAAACAAACATTGAAAGATATCAAAGTAATGTATGAAGATAAAATTTCTATCTTCTATGATAATACAAGTGTAATTAACATTTCAAAGAATCCAACGATGCATTCGAGGACTAAGTATATATCTACCAGGCATCATTTCTTGAGAGAAAAGGTTGTGGAGAATGAAGTAAAAATTGAGTATGTACCTATGAAGGATCAGATTGCTGATATATTTACGAAGGCTCTTCCTACAAATACTTTTGAGTATCTCCAAGAGAAGTTAGAGGTGATTTCCCTCCTTTCTTGAATTAGATGTATATGGAGATGCATCAATTCAGTGGGTCTATGGATCTATCTTTCTTTTGGACTAATGTTTTGGTGGCTACCTCTCAGGGGGAGCAAGTAGTGTCATGTGTTGTCATTGAAAGAATATTGTGTGCTTAATGTCAAAGTGGAAATCAATTTAAAACATCTTTTGCATTTTCCATTGATGTCAAAGGGGGAGATGAGGAAGATGTGAAAAATATTATCTACTGAGATGAGGAAAATGTGAAAGATGTTATCTACTAATGGGGAGAAACATAAAGTAAAAAGTGTTCATAGCTAGAGTGTTGTCTTTGATGGTTTTTCACATCATGTGTTGCCATCAATGAAAAAGGGGGAGATTGTTGCAAGAATGAAGGTGTTGTCATTGATTTCAATTGGTTAACTAGATATCAACTGGTTGTCGTTATCATTGATGTCATGGTTGCAGGTTATTGGTTGTATATGTTGAGGATATTGAGAAAATTGTAATAAAGAAAGGTTGTAGGTATTCAGTGGTTGCTTTGGGTTTTTCTTCAGGATTTACTCCTATGTTCGTGTGGTTCAGATGTGTTGATCATGGTTGTTGAAAGCTGTTATATCTAGTATTTGGGTTTTTTGATCATTGTACAGTGAGTTATGTTCACCAGTTATGAATTGTGCTTTTCAGGGTATCTAGTTGAGGTCCGAGAGAAATGTAGTTGCTCTATATTTCTTCTTGTTTGATTCTTATGGCTTGCAATTCTGGAGTTAAGGTGATATGATTGTGTTGAAGATATTTTTTTCATTTGAAAAGATTGGATCATGTTAAGAGTTGTGTGTGCTTAATTGATTTATGTTTTTTACACTAGTTTGGTCGACCTTGTGTTAAACACTACTTTTGA
>VDFB02144270.1:0-18448 GCA_007258455.2 Sequoia sempervirens
GCTTTGTCTTTGTTGTCCTTTGCCATTCTTTCTTGGACACTTGTTGATGCAACCCCAAGGAGATCTGCCTCCACCCGACGAGTGGTCTTACCAAGGTTGACCTTTGACAAAGTAAAGTCATTAACCTCTACCTCATGTGCATTCCTGTTCTCAGGTGGTGCAGTTGTCTCTATGAAAAATTCATTGTCGGCATTCTTTCCTACATGAACCTACTTCTTCAACTTTTTTACTAGCATGTCTTGAGGGACATGATCAAACTCTGTGAAGTCTAGCTAGTAGGATGGCCTTTCTCTCTTCCTTCCTAGGAGGCTCTCAAGCCAAGATGAATCTTGACTAGCTTGGCTGGAAGGAGGAATGTTAGGCCCTTGAATGCCCGACGAATGAGATTGTGCTGCAGTATCTTGTGGTGGTGAATCCAAGTCAATGGGGACTGGTGACTGTTGCAATGGTGGCGAAGTAGGAGGTTCCGCTTCCACCACTGGCACTATATCAGCTGCAGTTGCTTCCATCATTGGCTTTGTCTCAGCTGTGATTGTCTCGAGCATTGGTTCAACTGCCACTGTTTCCATGACTGGCTTAGGTATGCTTGTGGCTGTCTCCACATGTATCTCTTGTTGATTTGTATCAACAGTCTGAATTCTTCCCCTTATGTACCCTAACATCCTCATTCCTCATTCCTCTTGGAGGGTTACTCCATTGCTTTTGTCTGGGCTTCTTCCTTGACGTGGAAGGTAGTGAAGGGTGAACTGGTGACGACTCTTCGCAAGGAATTACTACATTCCATGTCTTCTTACTGTCCAAGTAGAGTTGACTGTTTCTGACAACCCTACTTGTTCTTTCCTCTATAGATGTACTTGTTGTGACCTTTTTCACACATCGCCCCATTCAAAATGGGGACCCCTAATTTTTGGTCCATTCTGGTCTTTTTGGCTTTGGTTTCTGTCTCTCTCTCTCTCCGCCTGTCTCTTTTCTCTGGTCTGGCATTGAGCTTAAACGCGAAAATTTTGGCCAGAATGCGAAAAGTGGGGTTCCATTTTCACAGTGGGTCAGGGTGGTAAAGTGAGATATATTAGCGGGCTGCGTTGTTGTCGGCCTTATTTTGACCGCTCCCGTAAAATTTCATCAGCGAGGTACCCCACTATTTTAGTAGTGTGAAATTGAGAACGAATTAAAATTGACATTTTGAGATTCAGCAGTCCTGCGAGTTGAGCATCGAATACTTGCATGCAAAATTTGGCAGCAGGACAACACTATTTTTGAGTCCGACTTCGGGACAAATTTGAGTTGAGATGGAAGTTTTTCTAACATGTTGGCATATTCCTTACGGGTTTTTAAGACCTTTGCAATGGTATAACATGCAAATCCGGGCGACAACTTCGAGTCTTTTGATCTTAGAGGCTATTTTTGAGGGGTTTGCATGTCGGAGTTTTCTTTGCATGTCGGTTGATTCGATGGGTTTTTGAGAGCTTGTGATGGTGTGACATGCAAATGAAGATAACAACTCAGTAAGGAACTTGCTATTTTTAGCAGGTATGTCCCGGCAGCCGCTTCCCAGCAGTTCAGAATCACAAGCCGATCGCAGTGCCACAGAAACGAGAGCAAACAGATGTCATTTGATACGCATGCAGAGCAAGTTAGGGTTTCCAACTTCAGAGCCTGAAAAGAAGGGCGAAAAGTTAGAATTTTCGAAAACCGGTGTAAACCACCGCGATCAGCATCCTTCAGGCTATCTGCTAGTAAAATTTCAAGTCAAACGGAGCACTTACTATTTATAGTAAGTCAATTTGGAAACTAGCTAAAAATAGTAAGTCAAGTGCATGCGTTGACATCAACAGTCACGTCACGTGGTGAGGAACACGCCATTCAAATTTCAAGTTAATCGGAGCAGTGGAGCTATCAAAAGCAAGCAGTTACTATTTAGAGTAAATCATCTTCAAAAATGGGCTAAAAATAGCAGGTTAACTAAAAATGGCAGTGTCCACAGGACAACAGGGTCATGAGGATGCAGTGTTCAAAATTTCAAGTCGTTCTGGGCTTCAGAGATGCAAAAATCGGAGGGCTTACTATAAATAGCAGGGCAGAGAAGCTGGCAAAGACGAGAAAAATGTCTAAGTCTGAAGTTTATCCTCCACCACAGGTGAAATGCGCCCAACTTGCCTTCCAGGTGTTTGAAAAATTTCTAACATGTTTTCATCCACCTCCCCATGTAAAATGCGCCTAGGTTGGTGGAGTTGAAGCATAAAAAAATTCTAAGGCAAGCATCTCGTCCTTCATACATGGTGAAATGCGCCCAAGACAAGAATAAGTCAAGCTGGTCAACAGGTCTTCATCCCCCTCACCCATCAAAATGCGCCCAGCTTAAAGTGGATGACTTCAAGGATATTTTCTAAGGCAAGTTATCCTCCACCCCCTTCAAAATGCGCCCATGCAGCAAATGGTCAAAGTAGTCAAAGGTTTTCATCCTTCTCCTAGGCCTAAATGCGCCCAAAAGTAGCCATGTGAGGACAAAAATGAAGAAGCTCAAGAGTCACAAGTAAAAGGCGTTTGAATGAGCTTTATCCTTCACACTATCTAAAATGCGCCCCATGTACAAGCATAGTCAAAGAAGTCAAAAGGTGTTGAGAGTTAATCCTCCACTACATGCCAAATGCGCCCATCCCTCTCACCCCCTCAAATGCGCCAAGAAGAGGAGAAAGTCAAAGAAGGCGTTGAAATAAAGTCTTCATTCTCCTGAGTATGAGAAATGCGCTCAAGTTGAAGTAAGATGGGGTGAATAAAGTGTGTTAGGTTTGAAGTAAAATGCTAAGTGTTGAAAGTATTTACCTGGGCGTTGAAATTGCCAGATGAAAAATAAATTAAGTGTGATGCGCCTTCAAGAAAAATTTTCTAAGTAAGTTGATGAATTGAAATTTTCCCTCGCAGGCAAGGTGGACGAAGTTGAATAAAATTTTCTAAAAAAAAATAAAAATTTCGAAGTGCTAAGTGATTCAAAATTTTTCTAAGGCATGAAGTATTCTCTTCCTCTAGAAAATACGCCTAGACTCCAAGATGGTGGAATTTTTCTTGAAGCACAGATGAGTTGCCAGAGGTGAAGTCGGTGAATGCCAGCTCCACAGGGTTGATATAAATATTTTCAAGACAGAGCAACAAAGAAAAAAAATTCTCAGAAAGGGTGAAGAAATGAAATAAGTTGTTGAAAGTTATTTTTCCCAAAGGTTCAAAATTCAAGAAAATCAAATGAATCCGTTTGTCGTGCACCCATGAGTTCAACGTGTTCTAGGGAAAATTTTCTTCTGGGTATTGAAGATTATCGATGAGGAATGGATTTTAAGGTCTCCCACAGCTTGCCAAGGATTCTGAGGTAAATATTTTAAATGGGCACTAGGTTGGTGAATTTCCTAAGGGAAATTTGAGAAATTTTCTAAGGCAAGGGAAGAAATGCTTGTGAAGATAAAAATATGCCTTGGCAGACGAATTTGAAATTGAGTGCCTAGATGATTTTTGATCAAATTCCTGATGAAAGCATTTTTCTCGAGTCTGAGGTGGATGAAATATCAGAAGTGAAGTACGCCCAGGCAGAAGGCAAGATGGGTTGAAAATTTGGCTAAGGCATGAAGAATTTGAACGCGAAGTTGGCTAAGGAAAACGATTAGCCCTTGAGGATCAAAGCGTGAAAATCAGGTAAGTAAGGTGAGTTTATACTATGAAATGTTCTAATTCTCTTCTCCTTGCTTGTTTTGCAAGAGAAATGTTGAAGCCAGAGCACGATGACTTGAAGTGGAAGCACGATGAAGATGAGTTTCAATCTCGAAGGAGAAAGTTGCAAGAAAATGGCTAAGTGTTGAGACTTCGGTATAACCAAGTGACAAAGTGAAAACCCTCAAGTGGAAGAAGTCAGAACAAGCCAAGAGAGAGAAGATCAAGAATAGTGTGAAGACGTCTACAAATGGAATCTTCTAGAAGGAATAATGGACATTATGGCTCATTATTACCCTCTCCTGTGATTTTTAGAACAAAATCTTGTTTAGGGCTGAAGGCCGATCCTAGCCATCCACCCGATTGTAATCTAAGCGTCCGTTGGACTTGGCAAACTATAAAAGGGGGAGTCCCCCTCATTTGTAATTCATTAGATTTAGAGGAGTAGAAAGCCGAAAGCTTAGGCAGTGAAAGGATGATAAGAGTAGAAATAAAGTGAGTGTAGATTAGAAAAGGAGAAAGAATCTCTACTTTAGATACTTTGTAAGTTGTCATGTATGCTTTATTAATAAAGAATTTTCATTGATGGTGAATTCTTCTTTGTTGTGAATAGTTTTTGAGGCTTCTTCGTCCTTCCAATTCACGTAGCATCTTGAAGTAGCTTAAAGTAAAGTAGATTTCATTTCATGCAAGTTCTTAGCAATTGTGGAATGTGGTGCTCGATTTGAACAAGGCTCCGTTCGTCCATACCACTAGCGGGCTCGCTGATGGTGGGTTTTCCTTGCGTGGTCAACTAGAACTTTGTGAAACTTAACTTCGATTATGGTTGCGTCATTGTGATGGTGTCTTCATGCTAAATCGTGATCTGAACATCCTAAGTCACTCCTCTGAAGATTGCACCAGTTCTGTGGAAGTTGTCCGAAGTGAGGCAAAATGGAGCTTGGTTGAAGTCTGTAAGAATTGATCGCCATGTCCCACGCCTTAGAGTAGAACATAAACCTCTTAAGCCCTACATCCATTTAATTTCAGTTCATTTTTGGTTAGCTTTAGGAAACTTGTGCTCACTTGCTAAATCATTTGAATTACATGAAAGCCCTTAGTCTACTGTCTGTTGTTAGCTGTCGAACAATTGTGTAAGTCCCCTTGAAATACCAGCAATATCACATTGAGCCAATTGAGTCTATTTGCACTTAAGGAACCTTGGAGTTGAAAGCATGATCTTACTCGCAATCTTAGCATGTTGAATACTGTTGATGTGTTTTTTTGTGACCGCACCAACGCAGAATAAAGTCGCCAACGGCTACCCTATTCTCTCTTGATCAAAGTATTCCGCACGCTAAGATTGCAAGAAAGTTCGTGCGTTCAACTCCAAGGTTCTTTAAGTGCGAATAGGCTCAGTTTGGCTCGATGTGATTTGCTGGTATTTCAAGGGGACTTACGGAATTGTTCGACAGCGGAGAAAGGAATTCAAATGCTCGAAAGATTTGTCGATGAAGTGCAGGTTTCCTATTCTAACCAAAAGTACTGAATTGAAATGATGCAGGTTTAAGAAGACTCTAATCTACTCTAAGGCGTGAGATATGGGCTCAACTTCAGCAAACTTCTAACCGGACTTCGCTTTGCCTCGCATCGGACAGCTTCCACGGAGTCGGTGCAATCTTCAAGGGAGATGACTAAAGATGTTCAAACCACCACTTGACATGAAGATACCATCACAACGGCGCATACCATCATTCAAACTGTGATTGAAGTTAAGTACGTGATATTCCAGTTGACCACACAAGGCACATTCACCATCAGCAAATACACTAGTGGTATGGATAGACGAAGTTGCTTAGATCAAACACCACATTTCCAGCTAACATCTACTACATGCATGAAATGAAACTTATTCTACTTTATGCTACTTGAAGTAGAAGGGATGAAGAAACCTCGCTAGCTATCCACAACAAAGATGAATTTCACCATCAATGAAAGATCTTTTATTATGAAAGTTTTACACGACAATTTCTTACAAAAGTTTTCAAAGGAAAACTTTCCTTCTCCTCCAACTACACTATCAATCTACTTCTAAGTTATTTCTCTATTCTAACTTCTATTCTAATTCTATTGTCTCATGCTAAGCTCTACTGAAGGTACAAATGAGGGGGACTCCCCCTTTATATAGCTGGCCAAGTCCAACGGACGGCTCAGATTACAATCGGCTGGATGGCCCAGATCGTGCCACCTCAGCCCTAAACATGATTTGCCCTAAAAACCGCCACAAAGGAGAGTGGGGTAATAAATGCGTCATTAATGGCCACCACCCTTCTAGAAGATTCCAATCTTGAAACGCGTTCACATTGCCCTTGATCTTCTTCTTGACGTTGCTCGACTTTGCTTGAGCTTACATTCATTTTTCCATCTTAAGCTTTGAAAACGTTTCTTCAACACTTAGCCATTTTCTTGCAACTTTCTTCAAAAAACTTCGAGGTTGAGATGTCATCTTGGATCACTTGCTTCATCACTTTAAACCACCATCGCTTGATCTCGACGTCCCTCCTGCAAAACAAGCAAGGAGAAGAGTATTAGAACACTTCATAATGTAAACTTAACTCACTTACCAGGATTTTCACACTCTAACTTCCAAGCGTTCATCGTTTTCACTAGCCAGCTTCGCGTTCAAACTCTTCATGCCTTAGCCAATTTTCCAACCCATCTTGCATTCTGCTCGGCGCACCTCACTTTGATATTTCATTCAACTCTGGCTCGAGAAAAATGCTTTCATCCGGAATTTGATCAAAAATTACCAAGGCGATCATTTTCAAATTCATCGCGGTAAATTATCTTTGAAAACATTTTCTTCACACTTGCCTTAGAAAAATTTTCAAGTTTTCCTTAGGAAAACTCATCAACTTAGCGCCCATCAAAAATATTCACCCTAAAGGCCTCAACAAAGTGCAGAAGACTTCAAAATCCATTCCTGATCGACAATCATCAATACCCAGAAGAAAATTTCCTTCAGAACGTGCCAGACCCATGGGTGTACAACGAACGGGTTCATTTAATTTTTTAATTTTGAACCTTAGAAAAATAATTTCTCATCAAATTTAATCCATTTCATCATCTGTGAACATTTCTTTGTGCTCTGACTTGAAAATCTTTTTCGACCCCGTGAAGCTAGCATTATCGGACTCCTCACCTGGCAATTTATTCATGTCTTAAGAAATTTCATCATCTTCCACGTCTAGGAGTAATTTCCTAAGGAAGAAAATACTTTGCCTTAGAAAATTTTCAAATCATTTAGCATTTTGAAAATTTTTCCTTAGGAAATTTTATTCATTTTCAATCCTTCTTGTGGTGAAAAAAATCTTTTATTAATTCGCTCGGAAAATTTTAATGCCTTGATCACACTTGTATGTCAACGCCCAACACCATTCTCCATCCTTGGACGTTCTCAGAGCTCCTCAGAAGTGAAGGGCGCACTTGGGCCATCAAGCCTTCAGTTTTAACACTTTAAGCACAAAGGCGCATTTCACAGGGGCTACTTCAAGTTTCAATCATTCGAATCTTTTCAATTCACCTCCTACAGATCAAGGCGCATATAGGGGGTTTGGCTTCAAGTTTTATTCTTATCTTTGCTTAGGGCGCATTTTGGGGTCTCCACTTTCAATTTTGTCACTTGGGCGCATTTACTACTAGCAACTTTCAATTTAAGTGACTTGGGCGCATTTGACAGGTGCAACTTCCATTTTGTAGAACTTAGAAAAAATTCCAGCTTCATCTTTTGACCAAGGCGCATTTGAGTGCTGGAGCTTTCACTTTTAGGAAGGGCGCAAATGATGGGTCCTACTTCCAATTTGAAACACTTGGGCAAAATTCTCATCATTCCAACCTTCTTGGGCGCATTTGACCTTAACAACTTCAAGTTTTACCCAAAGGCGCATATGGCATGTCTAGCTTTCATTTTGACACTTAGAAAAATTTTTGGACTCCACCTCCTCCTAAGGGCGCATTTCACCCCCTGAGGTTTCATTTTTGAACACTTAGAAAACTTCTCAAGCTCTCCCTTTAAGGGCGCATTTGGGGGTCCTTACTTCCATTTTCAAAACACTTAGAAATTTTTTAGCCCCTCTTATTCTTAGCTAAGGCGCATTTGAGACCTCTTACCTCCAATTTCCCCTATGTAGAAAAATTTCTTCACTCCAAGCAAGCTGGGCGCATTTAGCCAGGGCTACTTCCAGTTTTAAACACTTAGAAATTTTTTAGCCCCTCTTAAAGTTCAAGGGCGCATTTTACCAGTGGAGCTTCCAGTTTGTGGCTTGGGCGCATTTAGACTATGCTACTTTCAATTTCCGAAACTTAGAACATTTTGAAGTCTCCTCCAATGTTGGGCGCATTTCACCCCTTCTACTCCAAGTTTTATGCCTTAGAACATTTCTTGGTCCTCTTCTCCAGTCTGGGCGCAAATGGAAGGGTCTCCTTCAAATTTCACAAAGTTAGAAGATTTTCCAAACTCCTTTCACTTCAAGGGCGCATCCAGAGGTAGCTACTTCCATTTTGCCACTCAAAAACCCTTTCCATCTCCTCTCCTAAGCTGGGCGCATTTGGAGGGTGGTACTTCCAATTTCGTACACTTAGAAAAAATTTCAATGCCACTTTCCCTCCAAGGGCGCATTTGACCCCCTGAGCATCAAGCTTTAAGCACTTAGAAGAATTTTCCATGCTCCTTCCTCCAGACTAAGGCGCATTTCAGCCTATGAGCTTCCATTTTTCAACTTGGAATATTTCAAGGGTCCACTCATGAGTCAAGGCGCAAATGAGGCAGGGAGCTTCAAGTTTGTGTGCCTTAGATAAATTTCAAGTGCCTTCTCTTCATCTTGGGCGCATTTGGAGGGTCAAGCCTTCATTTTTCAAACACTTCAAGAATTCTGATCCGTCTTTGGCCTTTTAAAGCAAGTTTTGATGCTGGACCTGAAAAATTATCAAACTTGGTGGATTTCTTGTCCTTTGCCGGATTTAGGGTGACCTTCTCCTACTAACCCTAATTTGCTATTTTTAGAAAGTTTGCCAATTTTTGCATTCTAAGCCAATTCCAAGCTCCAAAAACGTTGGATTCTGCCTTGTTCTGAACCTCGGGAAGTGGTTGAGCTGTCGGGCCCTGATACCTGCATGCCCCTGCTATTTTTAGTAACCTGCTAAAAATAGAAACTTCTCAAAAAGTCTTCAAATTTTGCGTGTTGATTGCTTGAAGGGTATTGATCGTGACAGGACGCTGCTTCTGCCTGGCCATCGTGTTTCGCCCTTGATTTTAGGAAACCCTAATTGACCTGCTAAAAATAGCAACTCTTGATTCTTCATTCTCTGTAACTCTTTTGATTTGAAATTCGCGCCATAGGGTCTTCATCACATGTTTAACCTGTTTATACTGAGACTTGACTTTGACCTGCTATTTATAGCTGCTACTGAAGTGACTTACTATTTATAGTAAGTGCCCGTTTCTGAGGCTTCCTTTGCTCTGTTCGTTTTGAAATTTGGACAGTGTGCCCGTCTTGGTGGACTTGCCTGCGTATGCCGATGCCGAGATCAACTTTCTATTTATAGCCTCGTCCAAAACACCCACCTTACTAAAAATAGCAGGTTCTCTCGATTGCCTTCAAATTTTGCCGCAGCTTTTCGGAAGGATGCCGATCATGATGGGGTACTCGGCTTTTTGACTTTAACTCGATTCCATATTTTGCTCTGCCGAAAAACGATTTTATCGATTATTGCTCGAGGAGCTCCTTTGATGTTGTTTCACGTGCATGATGATCGTTCGGTTCTGAGGTGTTGAGTAGCGCCTAAGTGACACCGCTAAAATGAAAGGCCCGGAAGTGATCAACCGGCCGCCGGATGATCTTGCATGTCATATCCCGAAAAATCTTGAAAACCGGAAAAACCGGAAAAATCTTCAACATGCAGCCGGGCTAAAAATAGTAAGTTCCTGAAAAGTGGTCAGCTCCATTTGCATGTTACACTGTTGCAAAGCTCTTGGAAAACCCAGAAAGAAAATGCCGACATGCGCTAAAAATGTCTGCATGCAAACCCTGATATTGGCCTCCGAAGGCCGAATGCTGAAAGTCATCATTATGCTTTGCATGTCATATCACTGTGAAGGTCTCGAAAAACCCAGAAGGAATCTCCGGACATGCATCAGAAACTGTAGCATCTAGACCTTGAAATTTGCTCTGGAAGTTGTACTGCTAAAAATAGCAGGTTGTCCGTTTTTGCTCAAAAATTGTCAAAAGTGAACTTGAAGCGCTCAGAATGTCGTGTAACTGTCGGAATTTCAAGAATGCTGACGAATCGCCGGTAATTGCACACTTACTAAAAATAGTAAGTACCTCAGAATCGGATGAAAACTTGTCAAAAGCCTGCTGGAAGCATACTAGCATCAGTGTTAGGCTCAATTTGCAATTTATTCACCTCATTTGACTTCAGGTTGGCCGGAAAATTCAAAACCCTAATTTCTAGACTTAGCCAAAATCTTACATTTAAGCTCACAGACGGGTACAATCCCGGGAAGACAGACAGTAGAAAAGAGAGACAACGGCAAAACGAACGAAAAGCAAAGCCAAAATTAGGGGGTCCCCATTTGCAATGGGGCGATGTGTGAAAAAAACGTCACAACAAATACTTTGTTCAAGAGAGGATAGAGTATCCATTGGGAAACTTTATTCTGTGTTGGTGCGGTCTCAAAATCCACGTCAACAGTACTCTCCTTGGCATACCAATCCACTTTTCCAAGTGGTTGTGAGTCCACCTGATCCACGAAGAATGAGGGAAGAATAACTTCCCTATCATTATCGGATAGGCCTTCCAAATCTTTTGTCATGAAAAAAACGATTTGCGGAAGTCTAAACCGGTTGTAGTTACATCTTCATACATCAAACTCATCTTCACAGTTGACCCAATATTCTTCCATGGAAGACTCGTGTGAAGAGTGTTGCTCAAGGTGTGTTGCATAAAGGCCTCTAGGATCATACAATCGTCTCTCAATGAGGTACTTAAGATTAAGTCTCACTGTCTCTTAGCCCATGACTTTGGCATCAGCTACTATCTTACACCTGTAAAGTCCCATCTGGAAAGGAAAGCTCGCAGTCGTCTTGCATTTGAGGCTTAGATGAGAATGAACTTCGGCCAACTGTCGTGAGAACTCCACAAAGACTACCCTATCTGAAGGGTAGCGTGGTAACATGGCAGGATGACTATTGTATCTATATACGCATATATAGGTGAAGGTGGGGAATTGGATGAACCAATCTGCCCATTCCACCATTGCCTCCTTGGCTGTTGGTGATATACATATATGCATCTCATGGTCGAGGTCCCTTACGGTGTGCTTTATGGAGAGATCATTTATCCGCTTAAAATGTTATTTTGCTTGTGTAAACTCAAGTAGTGGAAAATGTTCATGGACCTTCTTCACACCTAAGGTTCCCACAGTGTTTAATGCTTTGATTGGCCTTGGAAGGCAATTAGGTATACAAGATATGAGCACATGTGGAACCTGTGAGCCTCTAAGAACTCGATCATTTGCTTGTGGAGTGTATCATTGATGAGAGCGGGCCAGTCGTAATGCTCTTTATTGCTTACAATTTTGGTGATGATGTAGTACATCCACGACTGAAATTGGTTCACCTCCTCCTATCCAGTGATACGGTTGAGTAGAGTTATCATCATTGCATACTCATCTCAGAACTCTCCATGCCCTACATTCTTGGGCAAGTTGGCCTTTTTGCTTTTTAGCCATTTTTCTGCCATTCTCTGTTGGCACTTATCTTTTGACACTTTGAATGCCTTTTTGCATTCTCTCACAGATATGACCACATTTTTTGGACATGGTGGAATAGCAAAACACTTTTCGACATCCTTAGGTTTAAGGCTGCAAATCACTCACCCATGCATTGAGCAAATTTCTCGTGTGGTAGGGTTGTAATGCCTAATGCAAGCAATTACAAACTCCACGCTCTGTAATGTGATGGGGATTGATGCAACCTCAAGCAATCCGGATTGCTTGATGTTCCGTAATGTGCATTGGTCTATGCCTTCCAACCTTTTTGAGTCGACCTTTGGGTGTACTTGATGCAAGTCAGTGTCTATCATTTTCTGGAAATCATGTACCAAGACCGTTTTGGTTTTATATTGCACTTGGGAGAACTGCATTCTGAAAAACTTAAAGATCAACTGTGCACACAATATTGTTCAGGTACTTTTTTGAAAACCCCTAAAAATAGCACCTGCCGAGAAGTATTTTTCCAGAAAAAATTTGACACATGGGTATTGTTCGTGCTTCAATGCTGAACAAACCCAATTCGTTTGATTTTCAAATTTGTGAATTTTTTTGAAGAATCCCTAAAAATAGGGGCATCAAGTTTGTTGTTTCTACAAAAATTCAAGTGGATTTTGTTGAAAAACTGTGTTGATCATACCCAGTTGGTCAGATCTGTGATTATCTGCTATTTTCTGGGACATGCAAGAAGATCTAAGACCAAAAAAAATAGGAAAAAGACAAGAAGATTGGAAGTTATCAACTGTCTTTCTAGAAAAATTATGCCTTTTGATGCAACCTCTGATAAATTGTCCTTCTATGCAACTGATCAAAAATATGAAGAACGGTGAAAAGCCCTCTATCAGATCTTGAAAAGACGTCTTGGAGATGAAATTGTTGTTTTTGTCTTCAACCTACAAAGAAAGATAATGAATTGTGATGCCTAGGCTTGATATATAATGATTGATGTTGAAGCAATCAAGTTTGGGCGCCAACTCATGATTGAGGAGTCTTTTTGCCTGATCTGGAGTTCCCGAGAGTGATTTTCACCAATTTGGGGACATTTTAGACATGAAAAGGTTGTCTAAATAGACAACTTCAATCAATTGAGACTCTTTTTGACTTTAGGCGTCCCTTTGAAGAGTTGAAGATATTTTCACTCTTTTTCCATGGTGAAGTGCCTCTATTTGATCCTCGATGTAGCTCCCGACCTGAATCTGATACTTCAAATTCAAGGGCGCCTTTTCCCAGCAGGGGCACTTTTGGCTTCAAACTTAGTCAATTTCTTGAGTGTTCTTCAATTCCTCCATTTTGACCCTCCGTGCTCTGATCTGAGATCACCACTGACTGATGAGTCTGATGATCTTGCTAAAACATGGGATGGATAACCAACTTAGTCCTGGAAAGGATGACTAGCTTTGTGGATTTTGAAAGTTGGTTTCAAAAGTATGGGCGCCCTTGGCCTGCAGGGGTGCCTTTGACTTTTGACTTGTTATTTTCATGTTGCAAACTTTCACGATCGGTCCTAGTTTGATCTCTGTCATTAGATGTCTGATTTGTTCGTCGTCTTTGCTGACGGTGTCATTGTTGAGATTGATCAAAACAAAGATGGTCATCTTGGAGGTCACCAAGCTTGCAGACAGCATCTGACTTCCTATTGACGGGTGTTTTATGACCGCACCAACACAGAATAAAGTTTCCAACGGTCACTCTATCCTCTCTTGATCAAAATCTCTTGCATGCTAAGATTGCGAAAGATCATGCATTCAACTCCAAGGTTCCTTTATGCAGTGGACGTAGACTCAGTTGGCTCGATGTGATTGGCTAGTATTTCAAGGGGACTTACACAATTGTTCACTCCGAGAGAAAGGGATTTTCAAGATGTGGAAGATTTATCAGTGAAGCTCAAGTTTCCTAAACTAACCAGGAAGTGCGGAATTTGAATGGCTGCAGGGATTAAAAATGCTATGATCTACTCTAGGCGCAGGACGTGGAGATTAACTCTTGCAAACTTCAACCAAGCTTTGCTTTGCCTCACCTCGGACAACTTCCACAAAACTGGTGCAATCTTCAAAGGAGTAACTAGAGGTATTCAAATCAGGATTCAACATATAGACACCATCACAACGACGCATATCAACATGCAAATCATAATCGAAGTTAGGTCCGCAATATTCCAGTTGACCACACAAGGCGAACTTACCCTCAATGAGCCCACTAGTGGTATGGATTAATGAAGCTTGCTTAATTCAACCACCACATTCCACAAATATCTATGTGCATGAATCAAAATATACTTTACTTTAAGATTCTACGTGAATCAGAAGGATAAAGAAATCTTGCTAGCTACCCACAATAAAAGATTAAACCACAAGCAATGATAACTCTTTTTATTATAGGAGTGTTCACAACAATCTCTTAGAAAGCATTCAATTGGAAAACTTTCCTCCCTCTTCCTATCAATCTATCAATCTGTGCTATCTCTCTCTATTCCTCCTCTACTCTCTATGCTATTCTCTCTATTCTATGATCCTATCTATCATCTACAAATGAGGGGGGCATGCCCCTTTTATAGTTGGCCAATTTCAACGGACGACTCAAATTCAAATACAATGAAGGGCTCAGATTAAGCCACATAATCCCTAGTCAAGATTTTGCCCTAAAAACTACCAGAAAGTGGAGGAGTGGGGTAATAAATGAGCACAAAATGCCCACTTTCTCCCTTTGACCACTATGAGCAATTAATGCCCACCATCTTCCAAAAGATTCTCATCCAGAAACGCGTTCCCATTTTCCTTCTCTCTGACTGCAAATTGGATGAATCTAGTCAACACTGCTTCAACCTCATGCACTGAAATAGGTGGAACATGGTTAAGCTGGAATTCAAGCACTGTGACCGCCTGTCCCTGCCGAATACAAGATTTTCTCCAAGCTTCCAAGGAATCTTGAGTACTCTGAATAATGTTGGAGAAGGTTGAAATGTTTTCAAAGTCCACCTGGGCAAAAGATCTCACATCTGAGAAGAAGGGCTCCAATCTGCTCATTAAGCCATCTGCAGTCACCTCCTCTGGAGTCAGCCTTTTAGCAAATAAGGCTTCAAGTGTGTTTAAGACTCCTTCTTGTATGTTTCCCATAGCCTTTCTTACTCTAACTAACTCCGCCTGCGCTGTATCAAAGAAACCTCGGCTAGTGAATGCTGAAGAATACCAACTGGGGAAATCATACCTATCACCCTCTTGAATTACTCCTGCCTCAACCAGAGTTTGCACGGGCATATGCATCAAGGCAGCCAAGCGAGGAACGGTTTTATCTTGATAAATATGGGTTTCGTTCCAAGCTTGATCAACATTTTCCTGCGCATAAGAATGCTAGAGGCTTGCTGAAAAGAATGGGCGAGATCATCCATGAATTTTTCCGCCTCCATGTGAACATTGCCAACCCACCTGCCTGCCTCTTGAGCCATCCTCTTCAAATCTTCCAAGCCGCTGACTGATTCTCTTGGAAGCTCCACTGGGAAATCAACTATTGGATTCTCCTGTCCACATGGACGTGCTAGGTGGTGCACATAACCAATCAACGTCCTATGCTCCTTCTTCAACCTTTTGTACTTTCCTTCTGTTCGGAGCAATCTATCCTTCAAAGCCTGATAGGAGTTATCACATTCCTCAATTATCTGAGCTTCTGTAGGGCGGCGCAACTCCACAGTAGTGACCACATAATTTTCAGGTACAGCCTCATCTTAGTCACACTCTACTCTTGGAACAACTACATGAAGTGTGTGAGAACCAGTCTCATCTATAGATATCTTTGAGTATATCCTAGCTCTCTTCTTCTTTGGTGGCCCACTGATTTTGCTCAGGAATTCATCCATCTCGATTGTTGGGTTAGTATCCTCCTCGGGATCCTTTCTCATTCTCTCCTTTAGCCAATCTGACACCGTCTGTTGTGGATTACAAATAATGAGGGGTTGCTCCTCTGTTGCTTCCTCTTCGCGTACTTCTTCTCTAACAACTTTTTGTTGAGGCTCATCAGTCTCCATCTGCTGAACATCCTCCATTGGATCTCTAGCCTCTTGCCCTGTAGTATTCTCATCTTCTAATGTTGTCAATCATTTGTTGGAAGCAAGTGTCTATCGCTATCTCCTCCTCTTCCTCTTCTTGCCGACTTTCTCTTCTAGGGGCATTGACACTTAGGCTACCTGGCTCCCTAAGTGGTAGCTGGTTTACCTCCTGAAATTCCTGCTCCTCATCTGATCTATTTCTCTGACTCCCAAATAGTGAAAGCTCCTGCACACTCGAAGATCGAGTCTGTGATCGTATGGGTGATGCTTCTTTTACCCTTTGAGGCCCTGGCTGAACTTGTACTTCTCTTCGTGGCTTAGAAGCTTGGGCAACCTGTTTTATTTTCTTTGCTGATGGTGGCCTCTGGTCACCCATGAGATTGTAAGTGAGAGCAATTGATTTACTTTTGAGCCTATTCACATGCCTCTCCACCCAGCTCCTTGTGAATGTCAGAACTAGTATGCATAAGGTGTCCAAGTCTGTGATCTCCGATTCTGACCAGTCAGGTAGTGGGACCGGTGTATTTCTCACTGACTCATAGTCTGGCTGCATTACATTCATGTCCTCATTTACTTGATCTAGAACTGGAACAATCTCGCACTCTCTGATCATCTTCAGAGGTAGCCTGGTAAACATTCTTCTCCTAATTTTAGCATCATCTACCGCATTAGCCCAGGAGTCCTCAATATGAGCCCTGTGCCTGTACTCCACACTTTGTACCATTCTGATGTTGTAGAAAGGATTGAAATCTTGCCTGCCGGTGTGGTATGTGAGGTGGAAGAACTGCAATTCATCTTTAGCCTCTCTGGCTGCCTATAATGAAGGACAAACTTCATTTGAATTTCCCATAATGATCGGGAAGTCTAATCCTCCTTTCTTCTTCTTCTTCTAGATTTTATCATAGGCAATGAGCTGCCTGGATACTTCTAACATAACTATTCTATCAGTGGGGTACCTCAGTAATCTGTACGGATACGATGTGAACCCCTGCAGCCTGATATAAGTGAACTTCGGAAATTGGATAAACCAATATCCGTATTCTTCGATCAGCTCCTGAGCCTTTTTTGATATTCTTTGTTGAGTCCTTCGCTGAAGAGTCCTCGTTATGTGCATGGTGAAAGCATCGTTCACCCTTTTGTAGTTGGCAGTGTTGCTCAAGTGCAACTGTGGGCAAGCCTCATGGATTTTAAATTGTTCAGGACCACATCCAATTGGCTCTTTGTAAGTTATCCCTCTGTACTTAGTCATCCAAGCCAGCATATATATAACATACGAGCTCATGTAGAACATTTTTGTTCTTCTCAGGTTCCTGAACTGCTCATCTAGATTGTCGCTTATCATCCTCGCCTAGTCAACACATTCCTTCCCCTCCATTATAATCTCAATGTAATAAAACATCCATGGCTCAAAGATGAATGATAGAGCGCTTTCGTTCACTTGGCTGAGCATCATTATCAAATCACAATACTCTTGCTTCATATCATCTAAAATAATCTGTTTGGGAAGCTTGGTGCGAGGAGGCCTGGATTTCTGCATCCAAACTGAATTTATCATCCCAACACATCTTTCGAAAGAGGAGGCGTACATCCTTTCAGCTCTTTCCTTTGTCTTGTACACCATCCTATCAGAAGTGGGAATTCCAAACACCTCACCAATGGCATCAGGCGTGAGATTGGCAAACAATTTGCCATCAGGAGAAACAATCGTCCTTCGCTCTGGCCTATAACAGTTGGCACACTCCATGATCAATTCTGGACACTGAATTGCTGATGGAAAACCAGCAGCTGCATAAATTCCACTCTTCATAATCTGGTGTGCTGTGACTGATGGAAGATAGCCCCCCAGCCCATACATTCATCCTCTGAGTGCTCCCAAGTTGAATGAACCGAGGTTGGTATCATTCAACTCTCCCAGCTTGAAGTAAACTTTGACTCAAGAAGAAATTTCTTGCCCAGCTTCTTAATTACTGCCTGCCTGGATACGCCAGCTTTGCTTGATTCAACATCGCAGCCTTGTTGACTCTTGCAGCATCTCCTCTACTTGCTTCAGCCATCCTGCAAAATAAAAGACAAGCATTAAAATTCGAACCTAGCAAATAAATCACCTCGGGATGGCCAAAATATGGAGTTAACTTCGAAAAAGAAGAGCCTTCAACATTAAAATTTCTAACTCCAAACCTCAATACTTTCAGCAGTCTAACTTCCGACACTTAGAAAAATTTCACCCAAGCTTGCTGACTTGACTTGCTCACTTCAGCAATTTCACCTCACACTTTTCTTCTCACTTTCAAGGCCACAATTTCGCACGTGCAAATGGCGAGGAAAAATGAAAATCTTCGTGGCTTAAATAACTGTGTGTAGGAGTTTATTTTAGCAAGTTCATTCAATTTCCTCTCCCCCTACTTGGTAATTTTCTAATTTTGGCGTAATGATGGGCGAGTTGTCACCCAGACAGGACCCGCTCATCATAGAATTTTCCTTTGTTGGAGATTCTTGCCCATGCAAAATTCGAATTTTCCCCATTAACTGCTTGTTGACACTTCGTTATTTTGAATGTTCATAGGGGAATTATTTGATTTATTTAAAATTTCTCTTTTAACTCCCCATAGCACTTGGTCATCTCAAACATTCGAGGGAAATTACTTATCTCATTTAAAATTTCCAACATTGAAAATTTAACCCCTTCTTGTCATAGGCATATTTGATCATTCATGTGTTGGGTGCGCTTTAGGGGTCCAGCTTCCATTTTTATGACTTATAAAATTTCTAACTCCACTTGCCCCCTAGGCATATTCACCTTGTGCTTTTGTTTCATGCCTTAGAAACCTTTGATCTTTCCATGTTGGGTGCATTTAAGAGGGTCCACCTTTGTTTTCATAACTTAGGCAAATTTCACCAACTTA
>VDFB02144271.1:0-10028 GCA_007258455.2 Sequoia sempervirens
TGTCACAAGTATGGTCATTATGCTAGTGAGTGTAGAAAGAAGCAACGTGACCATGGAGGCCAAAATGCTAATGTAGCAAATGAGAACAAGGTTGAAAATGACAAACAGTCCAATGTATTCATTGTTTGTAGCCTTATTCAACACAACAGTGATGAAGTATGGTATTTGGACAATGGATGCAGCAACCACATGAGTGGTAACAAGAATTTATTTGCTTCCATAGACAATAGTATAAAAACTAAAATCAAAATGGGAAACGATGAGAAATTCCTTGTCATTTGAAAAGGTGTCGTTAGCATCCAAACAAAGAATAGTGAGAGGTAGAATATCCAAGATGTCTATTATTCCCCTGGCATCAAGCATAACCTCTTAAGAATTGGATAAATGTTCCAAAATGGTTACAAAATCTTGATGGAGAATGGAGAGTGCAAGATATTTGACAAAGGAGGCAATAATAAAGTGATGGTTGACAGTGCAGATGACGAGAAATAGAATGTTTCCTCTTAGGATTTACATAGTATATGTGACAAACACAGTAGAAGGGAAGCAACAACATTGTTCGTCGTCACTCACAACAGTCACACAACAGTCGACGGTGGAACAACAGTTGGCTTTCAAGACAGTCATCAAAGACCCATCCAAACTTTGGCATTTAAGGTATGGGCACTTAAGCTTTTCTAGTTTAAGTTTATTGTCTAGGAAAGGAATGGTTAGGGTTTTACCATCTATTGTAGAACTCGATGGCAAATGTGAGGCTTGCATTTTAGGAAAACAACATAGGAAGCCATTTCAATCTGGGAATTCTAGGAGAGCAAGAGAACCTCTTGAATTATTGCATACAAACCTGTGTGGACCCATGAAAACCTCCACTTTAGGTGGAAATACCTATTTCATGTTATTTATAGATGATTATAGCAAAACAATATGGGTCTATTTTTTTAAAAAAAATCGGAAGCCTTTGAGAAATTTAAATGGTTTAAGGCAGCAGTTGAAAAGGAGGGTGGTCACTATATCAAAGCCCTTAGAATAGATAGAGGGGGAGAATAAATCTCCAAATAATTTTTGATTTTTTGTAGGAATGAGGGCATTCACAAGCAATTCACAACTAGGTATACTCCACAACAAAATGGAGTGGCCAGGAGGAAGAATATGACCATTCAAGACATGGTAGCAAGTATGTTGAAAGCAAAAGGGCTTTCACACATTTTTTGGGAAGAATTTGTAGCAACAATAGTCTATATATTGAATAGGTGCCCCACAAAGGTTGTCCATGATAAGATTCCACAAGAGGCTTGGACAAACAAAAAATGGAGTGTTGAACACTTAAGGATATTTGGGTGTGCGGCATATGCACTCATGCCAAAAGAGAAGAGGCAAAAATTTGATGATAAGGGTGAAAAATGCATCTTCATAGGCTATAGTGAAGAATCAAAAGCCTACAAAGTGTACAACCCCATCACCAAGAATGTTGTGATCAACAGAGATTTTGTGTTTATTGAAAAATGAAGTATGGGATGGAACAGTGGATGCCACCACGGGTATGTCAGTCACAATACCCTTTGATGATGAAGAAGCTCCTAATGACAGCAACTTAGGGGGAGCTCAAGAGAGCAGTAGCTTGGGAGGAAACTACCATAGAGTATTAGAAAACAACGATTTCAATGATGTGCAGCAGAACAGTAGTTTTGTAGTGTTTAGTAGAACAACAACTCCAAACAAAGACAACAAAGTAGTAGCTCTAGAATTCAGCAGAGCAGTAGCTTCAACAGTCAACAATACAGTAGCTCCAAAGGTCAAAGTAGCAGCAACTCAAAAGCTAATTCAGAACCTACACTCACATCATTGATGCCATGAAAAACAAAGAGCGTGAGGGAGATTTATGATAGCACACATGTTGATTTTGATGAGAATCTAGATTTTGCATTATTCTTCTATAGTGATCCAACACACTTTGAGGAAGTGGTGAAAGAAGAGAAGTGGTGTAAGGCCATGGATGAAGAGTTGAAGGCTATAGAGAGGAACCAACTATGGGAGTTGACCGATTTACCCAAAGGTAAAAAAGTCATTGGAGTCAAGTGGGTTTACAAGACCAAGTGTACAACTGAAGGAAAAATTGAAAGACACAAAGTAAGGCTAGTTGTGAAAGGATACAAACAACATCCTGGAATAGACTATGATGAGACTTATGCACCAGTTGTAAGGCTGAAAACAATGCGAACAGTCATAGCAATTGCAACATAGCATCAGTGGAAGGTGTTTCAGATGGATGTAAAATCAACCTTCTTAAACGGAGTGTTGAAGGAGGAAGTGTATGTGGAGTAGTCGCCTAGCTATGAAGTCCTAGGGCAAGAGGACAAAGTGTATAGGGTCTGGAAAGCTCTTTATGGGCTGAAAAAAGCACCTCATGTGTGGTACAATAGAATAGATTCATATTTGTTGAGTAATGGCTTTAGCAAGAGTAGTAATGAACCCACACTCTACATCAAAGCAGCTCAAGGTGATATCTTAATTGTTGTTTTGTATGTAGATGATTTGATTTTTACTAGTAATAGTGACAACAAAATTGTTGATTTTAAAGAGGTGATGAAAAATGAATTTGAGATGACGGATCTAGGTTTGTTGAAGTATTTTCTTGGGATAGAAGTTCAACAAACATAGCATGATATTTTTATTTCACAATCTAATTATGCCAAATAGATTTTAAGAAGGTTCAAAATGCAGAACAACAAACCTGCCTCCACACCAATAGCAACAGGTTTGAAACTGTGCAAGGATGATAGCAGTAAGGAAGTGAACTCAACCCTCTACAAAAGCATGGTTGGAAGTTTAATGTACTTGACATCAACTAGGCCTGATTTAATGTATGCAGTAAGTCTAATTTCTAGGTTCATGGAAAAACCTAAGGACACACATTGGCAAGCAGGGAAGAGGATTTTGAGGTATGTCAATGGAACAATAGGTAATGGCATCATGTATGGTGCATCTAATGAATTTAAGTTGGATGGTTTCATGGATAGTGATTGGGCAGGTAATGTAGATGATAGGAAGAGCACATCGGGATATGTGTTCCATATGGGGTTCAAGTGCAATCTCATGGGCATCAAAAAGCAGCCCATTGTCTCTCTCAACATAGTAGAAATTGAGTACATAGCAACAAATGCAGATTTACAACAACAACAAGAAGACAACATAGTTACTCATTGTGACAATGTGTCCTCAATAGCCTTGACAAAGAATTCAGTCTTCCATCGACAAAGCAAAAACATTGAGATTCGATATCATTTCATAAGGGAGTTGGTAGAACAAGGTGAGATTGAATTATAGTATTGTAGGTCTGAGTAGCAGCTTGTTGACATCTTCACCAAGGCATTTCCAAAGGACAATTTGGAATGCCTAAGAGATAGGCTTGGCATAGTCGATATCTTCGAAAATCAGCTCCGAAAGGAAGTTACAGATTAGCAGCTGAATTGTAGATTAAGGGGGAGTGTTGGAATATTTAATTAATCTCCAGTCAGCACCCCACGCTAGATTGAAGATTGTCAACTTGCCTCCAACGTAAACCTGCAACATTTATTTTGGTAGACAAATTTGAATTCAAATTATAAGTGCTCATTTTTTAGCTTTCCTGTAGTTGTTACCTGCCAGCATTAAATGAGTTAGGTGAGTTTGAATTTTGAATTGAAGTGCTCATTCTTATGAGCTGAAATCAAACAAGACAAAAGGTAGAATGCAACCATTAGTTTTAGAAAATTTAGTCAATTTTTTTGTATTGTGGAGACCCTACAATAGCAAAAGACATATTCGGCATAAGGGAATGTTCAGTGAGACAGCAGTGCACAAGAATTTTATTAGACACAATGCAGTGACAACGTCAACTACAAGATTGTGTTGTGTCGTGGAGACAAATCACAACTCGGATAAAATATTCATATTATTTTATTAAATAATTTGATGCACCTATATTTATGTTGCACTTGTATTTAAAAGGTGGTTACAAACAAATATTAAATTTTGGAAGTGATTACTTATAGTTGGAAGTGATTATTTAATTATAAAGTCTATGGACAACTGGAAAAAGCTACAAAGAGTAATTGTAATCGCCCAAAGAAAGCATTTTATTGGGTGCATGAGGCACAACCAATGGCCAAACTTCATTGGTAATTAATGGTACATGTGTGGGATATTATTAGGACACTCAGGGGTGAGTTTTGAGTTTTGGAGGTCACAAAAAACGTTAGCAAAAAATTGTAGAGTAGTGGCTGGAAAAACACAAGAGAAGCTACGGGTACTCGTAGCCATGGCTATGTAAAACCAGTAAGTGAAAAACATGATAAAATGCTTGTTCATGTTGTTGCATGTCTTTGCATGTCATTGTAAAGGTTATTTTTTGGGATATTAATATATTTTAGACCCTCTTGTTTATGGATGTAGCCCGGATTTGGGTGAGCCACATTAAATCTTTGTGTTGTCTTCTTGCTGCTATAATTTTTTGGGTTTTTTATTTCTCTATTTTATTGATCAAATCTGCATTTAACTGATTGAAATCTACCTTCTAACCCTAACAAGTGGTATTAGAACCAAGTTTTGTTTAGTTGTCCTTTGCAGGAAGGTCTCATGATTGAGTGGGAGTTATGGCAGAAGAGGGAAAGTTGAAGGTAGAAAAATTTAATGGGCATAACTATTAGTTATGGAAGATGCAGATGGAAGACTATGTTTATCAGAAGGGTTTATGGTAGCCATTAGAAGGGAAAACCAAGAAACCCTTGGCTATGTCTGATGAGGATTGGGATAATCTAGATAGAAAGGTACTTGGTAGTATTCGCTTATGTCTGGTACAATCAGTGGCATTTAATATTTCAACAGGAAAGACAATAGAAGATTTGATGAAGACCTTGGAAAAATTAAATGAAAATCCTTCCACTTCAAATAAGGTATTTCTTATGAAGCATTTATTTAATATGAAAATGGTAGAAGGTGGGTCAGTTGTTGATCATTTAAATGAGTTTAACACAGTTACCTATCAATTGACTTTTGTTAATGTAAACTTTGATGAAGAAGTTAGGGCCCTTTTGATTATGTGTTCTTTTTCTGAAAGCTAGAATAGCTTGGTAATGGCAGTTAGTAATTATATTTCTATTTCAAATACGTTGAAATTTGATGATGTTGTTGGTGTTATTTTGAGTGGGGAAATTTGTAGGAAAAGCTTAGGTGGTACATCCACATCAAGCAGTGTTTTGAATGTAGAAAGCAAGGGTAGAACAAAGGAGAGAGGAAATAATTTTGGAGGTCGTGAGAAGTCACAAGGAAAATCAAAGGACAAGAGGTCCCAATCTAGAGAAAAGAAGGATTGTTGGTATTGTGGTAAGCCAAGTCATTTAAGGAAATATTGTTGGTCTCAGAAAAATAAAGGAGACAAAAAAGAAAGCAATAAAGAGGAAAATATGGTAAGTAATAAATCTAATGAGGATGCTTTGATTATTTCCCTGATAATGTTGATGATTCTTGGGTGTTAGATTCAAGGGCTTCATTTCATGCTATGCCCCATAGAAGTTATTTTTTTTATTATGTCCAAGGGGATTTTGGGTTGGTTTATTTGGGAGATAACAAACCCTATTAGATTTTTGGAAAGGGAAGAATCAATATTAAGTTGTGGAATGGGAATCATTGGCTACTACATGAGGTAAGGCGCATTCCAAAGTTAAGCAGAAATTTAATTTCAGCAGAGCACCTAGATGATGAAGGTCGTGTTGTTACATTTAGTGATAAAAATTGGAAGGTTACAAAAGGTGCCTTAGTGGTAGAAAAAGGTGTGAAAGTATTCACCTTATATCTTTGTACAGGTCATAATGTTCCTTCTACTTTAGTTGTTGTAGATAAAAATCAATGTTCAAGAATATGGTGCGTTTAGGCAAGGCAAAATGAGATAGTTGTTGTGGGTTTGAATGTACTGCTGGCATAATAGACTTGGAATATATGAGTGCAGGTATGAAAGTACTTCATTCAAAGAATGTTCTACTAGGTCTAAAATGTGTTAATATGGATTTATATGAAAGTTGTGTGTATCGTAAACAAAAGAGTTAGTTTTCTCAAGGATGGGAAACAAAAGAAAGATGAGAAATTGGAGCTTGTGAATACATATGTATGGGGACCAACTCAAGTATCTTCTCTTAGTGGCTCTTGGTATTATGTCACTTTTATTGATGATACAAGGAAGGTATGGATTTATTTCCCTTAAGCAATCGATGTATTTAGAAACTTTTAAAATTGGAGAAACAGTTTGAAATAGAGATAGGGAAAAATTTAAAATGTCTCCGGATCTAATAATGGTGGTGAAATTGCAAGCAAATATTTTGAGATTATTGGGTACTTCGGTATTCATAGGGAAAAAAATGATTCCAAGGACTCCACAAGAAAATGGAATGGTTGAGCACATGAATAGAACAATAATGGAGCATGCACGAACTACGAGATTGCATGTTGGGCTGCCTTTAAACATGTGGGAAGAGGCTGTAAAAATATTTGTTTATTTGATTAATAAAGGTCCCTCTAATCCTTTTGGTTGTGGTATTCTAGAGGAAGCATGGATGGCATTAAGAAGGTGGATTATTCCTTTCTCAAAAATCAGTTTGTGAAACATTTTCCCCATGCTCCAGATTCAAAAAAATAGAACCAAGCTTGATGCAAACTCAAAAGTACTGTTGGATATCCGGCATTAATGAATTTAGATTAGGCTTTATTGGTATTTTTGAAAATCAAAAATTGTGAAGCTGAGGATGCCATTCAATGAGAAAGTATTGTACAAAGATCAGTTCCACTAGCATGAGAAGAAAGAAAATGATTATGTAGTGCTGGATGATACACCAAAAAATGATGTTCTAGTGGTTCCTCATGATCTGCAACAACAACAACAACAACAAATACCACAAAACCCAATGAATGTTAGACAATCTTCAAGGATGACAGACCTCAGGAAGGGCTTTATCCCCTCTTTAGCTATTTTTGTGTGACTAATGTTGGTCAACGAATGTTATGATGAAGCTATGCGGAGTGGATGAGGTTGATTAGGAGCATGGAATGGAAGAAATGGACTCCTTGCTAAAAAATGAGCCAGGACTTATACAAGTTTCCTAGGGTAAAAGGGAAACACTAAATAAATGGGTTTAAATTTGAGAAAGAGAGATATGGAGGTAGAAAGATTTAAGCCAGTTAGTTGTAAAAGGGAATTTACTAGAATTATTGATTTTGATGAAATTTTTTCTCTGATTTGTTAAAAATGATTTCTATTCATACCATTTTAAGTATTGTGGCTGCTAAAGATTCACATCTTGAACAACTAGATGTGAAAACTGCCTTTCTCCAAGGGGATTTGGAAGAGGAAATATATATGTAGCAACCACAAGGATTTGAGGTTAGCGGAAAGGAGAAATTAGTGTGTAGATTGGGAAGAAAAGTTTGCATGGCAGAAGAAAGCACCTCTCAGCAATGGTATATTAAATTTGATAGCTTTATGGCCAAGCATGGCTATAGTCAGTGTAATTTAGACCATTGTGTTTATTTTTAGAGGTTAGATGATGATAGCTACATTATTTTATGTTTATATGTTGATGATATTCTTACAGTAGGGTCTAACATGAATCACATAAAGGAGTTAAAAGAACAATTAGCAAATTCTGTTTGCTATAGAAATTTGGGGGTAGCAAAGCAAATCCTTAGTATGAAGATTACAAGAGATGGGAAAAACAATTTTTTTTTTTTTTTTTTTATCTCAGGCTGATTATGTTAAGAAGGTGTTACAAAGATTTCATATGGAAAATGCAAAAGCTGTCAACACACCTTTGCACAGTCATGTGTCAAATTGACTGGGATATGTGTCCTAAAGACATAAGAAGGAGAGGAGGAGAACAAAATCTCCAAAGAATTACACCTTATGTATAGGTTGTAGGCAGTTTAATGTATGTCATGGTATGCACAAGACTGGATATTGCACATGTTGTAGAACTTGTTAGTAGGTATATCAGTCATCCCAGAGTTGAGCATTGGAATGTGGTAAAATAGATTCTTAGGTATTTGAGAGGTACATCCAATAAATTTTTATGTTTTGGGGGATCTAATACTGATTTACAAGGCTATGTTGACTCATATTTGGCAGGGGATATTGATACTAGGCGGAGTACCACAGGTTATGTATTTACAGTTAGTGGGACAACAATGATTTGGATTTCTTGATTGAAAAAGGTGGTTGCTTTATCCACCACGGAAGCAGAGTATGTAGTTGCAATACAGGTAGCAAAAGAGATGATATGGCTCCAAATTTTCATGGAAGAGTTAGGCAAACAACAGGCTGAAAATTACATGTTTACAGACAACCAGAGTGTTATACATCTTGCAAAAAAATCTACCTTACACTCTAAAACTAAACACATACAACTGAGATATCATTTCATTCAATCATTTTTGGAAGATGGATAGGTAAGGCTAGACAAGATACATATAGATGATATTCCAGCGGATATGTTTATGAGGGTGGTGACAAGGGAGAAGCTGAGCTCCTCTTCAGCTTCGATTGGCCTTCAAGGTTGAATTTAAGTAAAAGGGAATTGTAGGGTCCAAGGTGTTAATTCCCAGTGGGAGTTGCAGGGGCAACAGTGTTATGACCAGTCTTCAAGTGGGAGATGATATGGAGTGGAGTCTGATCAATCTCCAAGTGGGAGATTGTTGTGTCGTGGAGACAAATTAGACTCAAAGAAAATCTTTATATTATTTTATTAAATAATTTGTTGCACTTGTATTTAAAAGGTGGTTACAAACAAATATTAAATGTTGGCAGTGATTAGTTATAGCTAGAAGTGATTATTTAATTATAAAGTCTATGGACAGCTAGAAAAAGCTAGAAAATGTAATTGTAACCACCCAAAGAAAGCATTTTAATTGGGTGCATGAGGTACAACCAATGGCCACACTTCATTGGTAATTAATGGGACATGTGTGGGAGCTTATTAGGACACTCTGGCATGAGTTTTGAGTGGTGCAGGTTGTGAAAAATGTTAGCAAAACATTGCATAGTAGTGGCTGGAAAAACACAAGAGAAGTTGCGGGTACCCATAGCCATGGCTGTGTAAAACCAATAAGTGAAAAATGTGATAAAAACGTTGCTGCATGTTGTTGCATGGATTTGCATGTGTTTGCATTTCATTGTAAATGTTATTTTCTAGGATATTAAAATATTTTGGACCCTCTTGTTGGTGGATGTAGCCCGAATTTGGCTGAACCACATTAAATCTTTGGGTTGTCTTCTTACTGCTATAATTTTTTGGGTTTTCTATTTCTCTATTTTATTGATCAAATCTACATTTAACTGATTGAAATCTACCTTCTAACCCTAACAAATTTTAGCCAATTATAATTTTCTTTGAGGTGTGAGTGTAGCACCCTTGTATTGGACATCTTTCCAAATAGTTTAAGTTTTTTATTTTGCTATGTAAAATAGAGAATGTCCTTTGTATTTTTTGTAACTTTTGAAAGCAAGAAGGAATATATTTAAATTTTCATGTTTTATGTCTCATAGTTTCATCAGTGTTGTCTCTATGCATTTTTTGTGTGTTATTTTTTGTTCAATCCATACTATCACAGTAGTGACTGTGTGGTTGCACCCCTTCTTGCCAAGAAGAAGGAGATAGTAGGTTGAACATTGGTTGTGCAATGCCTGGTATTTTCCTAGTCATGTGCTCAAATAAACTCAAATCAAGTATGTCAAGCATAGTAGATAAATACAATGTGCAGTCACCAAATTTGGTAGCATTGAAAAGATTGAATTATTGCTCTATTAGAATCAGAAGTTACTATACTCAGGAAGAAAGAACATTAAGGAATTTTTAGAACATGACATAAGCATCAAAATCCATGATGATCCAAGGGAATCAAGCATAATACCGAGTTGTTGAAAGGGCTTCATGTCTTATCTGTGAGCTTTTGGTAACTAAGTGTATGCTCCATCATACCCAATTTAGACTAACAATGATAAATGGTGG
>VDFB02144272.1:0-28738 GCA_007258455.2 Sequoia sempervirens
GGTAGCCATAGAACAAACATGTCAGCACCTCGCTGATCTCGATTCATTTTAAAAAACTTGCATCTTTCCCCGTGAGCTAGTGGGGAATGACTATGATCAAATTACCTCACCCACCAAACACCGTTGATCTTCAAAGTTGTGGACATGGAGACAAGACATATCGATTGGGTCCACATACACGTGGTGTTGTTTTGCTAATCCCATCAGAATTAAACTGCATCTACTTCAAATGATCGAGCCAGCGGGGAATGGTTCAGATTGATTCCCACGATCTCATGACCAGCTAACCTACATGAACACTCAATAGTTAATCATTTAAAGGGGGGCTTGACTAGGCCGATGAGACTTTACCCCTCATGAGTTCATGACTTAAGCATAAGTCATTTGTATGTAAAAATTAAAGATTGACCTTAGGGTACATAAGAGAGTATGCAACCGAGGATAACTAAATGATTGAACATGAAGGGGTCGGTAATAAAAGTAAAACCAAGACTTGAGAGACAACTTATATTACTGGTGAAAGGACCAAGAGGTTGACATAGGAAAAGAACATCCAAAGGCCAAAGGGAAATTTGGATGACAAGTTTGTAAAACCCTAAACCCTGTTTGCAATCAACATACCGTGTTGACATTGAGGATAAAAGATCTCAAAATACCAAGGATTTTTTAGGGTCTAACAGGACACGCATCACCTTCTCACTAACCTCGCTGCATTTATCTTACTGGCACTTAACTCCCATGGGATAGCAAGGTACGGTTGAAATCTTTTCCCCGATCTTTGAATCTTGAAAACTACACATCACACAACATTAGTATTAAAAGGATGGACTGACAACGATGTGACCATCGAGGTTAATGGCTTAGTGCTTAAGTCACTGGGTTAAATTTGAAACATAGCCTTAGGAAAAGACTTAATATGGTAGGATAGTGATAACTATTTCTTCGGGATAATAGGGCCGGTAGACTGGCGTGGCAGGTGGCTCAAGAGATAACTTAAGAGGTCGATGACCGACTGAGCCGGTCAACCAAAAATTCAAGCATTTTTAAGCTTCCATTAACAAAACCTTACTCACCTATGAGGATAAGGGTTTATCAAAGAATCTGACCAGACCCAAGGAGAGGAAAATTCATCAGGATTTTAGAAGCTCCAATAGATGTGTTTTGTGATGTCATGTTTCTTTTAGTGTTCTCATTCTTATTTGTAGTTATGTTTCCTTTAAAACTTGGATGGTCTAAAAATGAATGGTTTGATAAAATATTGATTCACCCCCCTCTCAATATTCTAAAAAATCAACTAGTTTGGATTAAGGGGAATATCAATAGGGTTAGTTGCAAGACTTTATGTTGGAAAATTTCACATTTTTGTTTAGGTATTGATAATTCAGAACCCTAGTACTTCAATTTAAAATTGTAAACCATAGTTCTATCAAAATTGTAAGACAAGTCAAGAAAACAAACTGTCAAATGTCAAACCAAAGCCTAAGAGTGATAAAACTAAAGTTGAGAAATAGAAACCTGTAACTTTAGAGACATAATAAAAGTGAAAGGAGGTCAAGAGTGATTATTTAAAGTTCATGGAAGATGATATTCTTGAAATGTTCCCACGAGCCAAGGTGGTAGGGAAAAGGGCTATAGGTGAAGGTGTGTTATCTGATCATCTTTAGGATTGAGCAAGATAAATTGGTGACATCACTATTCCTAAGAGTGGATGATATCTTTTTAAGTATGCATACAAGAGGCAGACATACCATAGACCAACTCTTAATTTATAGATGTGTGACCTCGGCAAGCTTATAGTGCCAAATGTTTTTGTTGAAGTTTATTTGATCCTATTTCTTATAAGATTCTATTACCCCAAGGAAAGGGTTATAAAAAGTGACAAAGGAACCCCATTTCTTGATGACACAAGGAGTCAGACTATGACTACTTTTGGGTTGAATGCTTCAGCCATTGAGGCTATCCATTTTAATGCACGATGTTAAGAGTATGAAAGGGATGAGTATGGTTATAGAAACCATGTGCTTCCAAGACATAGGAAAAGGGATTTAGGGAGGAATGGAATGAGGTTTACACAAAAGGACTTTGAACAATTAAGTTGTGATGAATTCAAAAATTATTTCAAATTCACCTACTTCTGCATGTCTCAAGTGTTAGGGAGAAAACATGATTTGAATATGCATATTACCATGAGGACTATTCCCATGGATATTCAAAACAAGGATTCTAATAGGGGTTTTTATTATGCTTCACATGTTGCTAAGGAAATTCATAATCTACTAGTAGATTTGAAGGAGCCCAATACTTCATTGTATTTCACACACTACTTTGTGCTTAGGAACATATTGTTATGGATTGGTCATAAGGCCTGGAAATATTTCATGAAGCTTAGAATGATTGATCAGGAGGGAAATAAATTTCCAGTTGAAATGTGGACTCATATATGGGATCAAAACTACCCTAAGTCAAATTATACTACCTTTTGCAATGGATAAAATCTTCGTATTTTTGGAAATATTGGTTTGAATCCTATGTACCAAATTTCTAGAGGTATCAAAGAGATCCTCAGACCTTTTTATTTTAGGGAAATGCCAAGTTAAACAATAATTGAGGATATTAGTATCTCCATTCTACTTATACAATGTTCAAGGTTCATGGAGCTTTGGTGACGCCACACAAATTTCCTAAGTATGTTCCTAATAGGCTTCCTTTCATGGAAATTCTGTGGATTTTGGATGCAATGGAAAAATAGCACTTTATAGGTGCTAAGAAGAGATCATTTATTCTAGGGAAATTTCCCTTTTCAGATTTTAGAGTTACTTCCAAGGAAGAATTGGACAATTTTTCTAGAATGCTTGAAAATATAAGGATGGAAGTTGAGAAAAAAAACAATGTGACCCTAAGGGTTTTGCAGATAAAGAGAGAAAGGACATGGGTAGTTCTTGGTTTTATCATCATTTCTTGTATAGTGAGGATGGTATAAGGAAATTTCCATCAGATACTACTGAGTAAGAAAGGAAAAATAAATGGATCCATATTACCAATCTTGAAGAAAAAAGAGTTGAGGTTAATCCTCTTTATGTCAGCCCCTATGCTCAAATTGAGGACCCTTTCAAAAGGGCTATGGAAATGCTGAAAGACTACAAAGAGTGGAATTTTTATGATAGAGTTAAACAATCTAAGGAGGCTACTAAAATTGGAAGAGAGGAGCAGGAAGGTAATGCTAGGAGTTAGTCAACTTAATCATCTGCTCAAAGCCCCCTAGTTCATCTTATGGTGAATGAAGAGAGACCTAATGTCAACCCTCTTATTGAATATTCTAAAATAGAGGGAGGAGTAAATGAAATGGAGGAGCAGTCTATAGAGCATGATCCCACTGAGCAATAAGTACAACAATGATTTCCCTCCCCTGATTGGAATGATGCATTGGATCATTTTGTTCTAAATGAAAGAATTGTTACTACTATTTTTTATGATAGCATTGATAATGAAGATAGAATAATTAAAGCTAGTATAGAATCCATGAGTGATGAATCCTTTGTGCAAACAAAGGAGTTCAAAAAAGTTGTTATTGAAGTAAGAGGTGATGAGATAAAAAAGAGAATTGAAGGTGCAGAAGAGAAGGTTGATACCTCAATGGATGAGGAGGTCAAGAAAAAAAATGAGAAGATCATGTAAGAGATCTTTGCAATTACTCAAGGGGAAGGTAGAAGATTAGTTAAGGATAGTGGGATCCTTTCGTTACCTGGTTGGGATTTTACCTCTTCCCTTGCCCTTGATGCAATTAGACATGACCTTAGGGATTTTATTTTTGATGAATAGTATAATAATAGAGTATTTGTATCAGGATTTAACCCTAAGTTGCACTCTCTTTCAATTTGGTCAATAAGACCAAATATTTGGAAGCCAAAATTAATAAAGTCAATTGGTGAGATAACAAGAGATGTAGTGGTGAAGAGAGCCTCTAAAATAACACCCACCCAAGATGGCAAGTTAATTGTACATGCAACAATGTTGAGTGTTGATACTAATGAAATTTCACAAGAAAAATATTATAGATTGTTGGAGAAGCATAATAGATTTCTAGATGTTTACAATGAAATAGGGGAAACTATAGCTCAAGAAAGATTAGCACAAAAATATTCGCCACCACCTACCTCTACATTAGAACTTTTTGCACAAGATAGAGAGACTTTGTCTCTTAGAATTAAAAGTTGAAAAGAAGAGTTGTAGGTGACTAAAGAGGATAATAAGAAAGCTAAGGAAGAGATAAACAAGGTTGTGACTAAAATAATTGATGATATTCTAGGAAATAGAATTCATGTATTCTTCACAGACTAGATAATGCATGTAATGTATATAAGAACCTTCATGAGGCCTATAAGAAACATTCCTGGGTTCAAAAAGCTTTCTTAAATACTTAGAGTAGGTGGAGCACAAGGGAAGAGACATTGAAATAAATGCTAACAACTATGGAAGGTGATCCTTAAGCTCCCAACAATGTGCCACATTTAATAAGAGAAATTATGAGATACTTCTAGTTTTCAAAGCAAGTTGGATATGCAGTACAAGGCCAAGTTGAAAATATTTAAAGATATGAAAGATAGCAGAATGCCTCAAATTCTAAATGAGGCAGGGGATTTAAAAGATTTTAATGAGTGGGTAGAGGAATTTGGGACCATTATCCCATCACTATCAACATATATTTACAAAGATGGAAAGGAAGATTATTCTCAATTGAATAATTCATCCAAAGAATTATTCTCTTGTGTCGGTGAGAGAATATTTGTGAGAGACACGCAAAGAACACGTGGATGTCCACACAGAATGCTTACATCCTTGATGGATTCCTATGTCTAAAGCTAGAAGAGTCGTTACACTTTTGATTGGGATCAATTTGTAACATCCCTCTTCGACCAACCAACCCCAAATATGGTAGATTCTTCCCTCTTCTCCTTCAAATTCATCCATTCTTCATTCAATCCATCTATTTTTGCATTCTCAAGCACCTCAACTTCATTATCTTTGCATTCTTTAGTCTCAACAACATGTCACCACTCCATTACAGTAGCAACAACACATCATCGACTCCACAAAGCAAGTGTGAAGCAAGCCATTAGCAGTGTTGGCTTGGGGTCTTGTGAGACCTCCCTTCATTGTATTCAAGGTTGTGGTGAGCTTGCAAAGTCTTCTTTCTCCTCCATTAGCTAGTGAGATTTTGGGTGGAGGTGGTAAAGTTTCACTCCTCTCCTTTGTGATTTGGTTGAGTAGCAATTTACTATTTTGTAGTTTTTATTGCATTTCCTTCTTTCTTTACTTCTTTATTGAATATTTCTCTCATTTCTATTTGGCTATCCATGGAGGTGGAAACACCAAAATGAGGGTCTGACTGAGGCAAGCCCCAACAATTTTCTGCTCCTCCTTGTGTGTAGGTGGGCATGCATTTGGAGCTAGCTAGCGAATGTGCATCCTTGTGAGATCATCTCTATCACCCTAGTTATCATTTACTTTTTTTATCACTTTACTTTCTATTTCATGTATCTACTTTTTTTTTTACTACCAAGATTCGCTAGCTAGGTTGTAAGTTTGTTTTTGAGTAGTTTGTATTTTGTTCACTATTTTATGACCGTACAGATGCCACCATTCCCAAGAGATGCCAACACGTCAGGATGATTTCCTAGAACTGTGTTGTTGTCCTTAGACATAGAACTATCTAAGGCATAGTACCGACTTTGAAAACCAACTCACCTAGCCAAAACATAAATTCAGATTTGTAGAGTGATCAAAGTGCATTATAGTCCTCATCATTCTTGATTCTTTTCCTAAAATATCCCTTTAGAGTGAGGTAAGTTAGGGAAGCCCTCTACCCTCGGCTCTTCGTGACCTAGAGCCTTGATGTGGTTGGTCCCCCTCTCTTACTTTTTTGGTGAACCCGAAGTGAACCAACGCCTACCCACTCATTAGTGTTGAAGCTTTTCTCTAGTACCTTGTGATAGTTGTACTCTTGAGTGTTGTGAAGTTTTATGAGCATCACAACCCAGTCCATGACTTTTGGGTATCTTGTTAGGAGAAGTGTATGACACCTTTCGATGGAGAGTTCAAATTTCACTTATGATTTCTCTATAGGCCCTTTTGCTAGATTCACCATTTGTCTTGTTGCTCAGGAGTAGTTGTCAATGGGTGAGGTAGGGTTCTCCAATGAGACTAACCACATTGCCACTTTTCTTGCGTCTCCCACACCATCATCGGTAGATGAGCACGAGTCCATTCACATTCCTTCAGAACATATCTCTACCTTTACCAAAGGACTGGATGACTTGGAAAATCACATAGAAAAGGACCCAAAGATGGCTAGGGCCACTTGGGTTATCAGTGAAATAAAGTATATGGTAGGAAAAGATAAAACATGCATAAAACTCTTGGCTAGTCTCTCTAGTCTGACTGAAGCATGTTCCCCTCCAAACAACCCTAACATCATACAAGGACCATTCTCGAAGAACATGAGAGACAATTAGGAGTGTTGATGCCTCCCATGTCCTTATACATGACTGACACAATCCCATCAATCAACATCCCCTCTACCTCTAAGAGGTCTGAAACTATCATAGTGAACAAAATACCCTTGGGTTTTAACTTCATCCCTCCCATCACCTCTAGTAGTGGAGGTTTTAGTGGGTTGAGTGGTGGAGAATTTGGTAGTGGTGGTGGCTTTGGCAACAGAAGTGGCACTAGTGGAAGTGGTTTAGGTGGAGGCCATGGTGGTGATTTCAAAAGTGGAGGCCCTTTTAGTGGTGGTGGCTCCAACAGTGGTTCTGGCAGTGGTCACACTGGTGGTTCTGGAGGTGGCTCTGGTTGTGGTGCTGGAGGATGTTCCATTAGACCTTTGTCATCGTAAGACCCTATTCTGAATACCCTTCTTCAAAATATGGGTAAGATGCAAAGCCAGTTGGCGAGCCTCTCCCAAGCCCCTGCCAAGCCTATCTTTTAGCCTTTCTTTTGACATAGTCAATTTTTCGTAGCAATCTTAAGTACTCCCTTCCCACAAGGAATTGATATTCCTAAATTAGAGAAATATGGTTGAAAAAGGGACCCACAAATGCATGTGTTTTCCTTCAATTCCCTATATATAGGTTTCTTCCATCATGATGCATTGATGGAAAAATTATTCCCTCAATCTCTTAAGGATACAACACTCGATTGGTATTGTTCCTTACCAGAGAACTCCATTTTCTCATTTGATCAACTTGTGAATCAGTTTCTTTGATAGTTCCAAGCAAGCATTGGACTGAAGATGACCTTTTTGGATCTCGTCTAATGCAAGAAAGGAGATAATGAAAATATTACTGATTTCATAGCATGATATCAAGTGCTCTTCTCACAAATCTCATATTTGTTGTCAAATTATGATGTACAAAAGGTATTCATAGGGAACTTGCAAAGACCTTCACAGGAGAAGGTTTCCCTTATGAAATATCATTCTTTCACGGATCTATGTGCAACATTACGAGAATATCAATAGAGGCTAGTCCAGTTTGGGGGATCACCCTCATGCTCTTGTTTAGAAGGGAAGTCCATTGCATCAATCTCTGGGAAATGTAAGGCTATTATGAATGTAGTAGATATTACGAATGATAACATTCTTAGATGCAACTGAAAGTTTACAAAGTTAGCAGAATCTTATTCTTCCATCCTACTGAAGTTTCTAAAGGGTAAGATAATAACCTTGGAGAACCCTAAACCCCTTAAGGAGCCCTACCCTCATTAGTATGATACAAATTTCTTCCGTTAGTACCATCAAGTCAATGAACATGATACCGAATGTTGTATGTGTCTTCATCACAAGATATAGAATCACATGAAGGACGGTACTATTTGTCTCAATGGGAATAAACAAAATGCAAAAAAATCAGTGGAAAAAGTGAATAGTGAGTTATAGATATACATGGAATCATTTCCATCACATTCTTCCAACATGATTATCAATCCCTCTGATTCTACCACTCAGCTTGTAGCATATTTTAACATGGTTAAAATTTCCCCTTCTGCACAACCTACGACTGGTTCCCTGGATGTGACATTCACTTCATAGGATTTACCCTTAAACATCAATCCCTCTCCCCTCTACATTCCTATTTTCCTCAATGGAAACAATGTGATAGGGGTCTTAGTCGATCCCACAAGTCGAGTGAATGTCATTATAGAAGAAATGGTGTGGCTTAATTCATTGCATAGAAAGGAATATGAGGAAACAAAATCTATCATTTGTACACACTATGGTCTTTGTCTAAATCCATATGGATTGACAATTCTTTCTATCCTAGTTGGACATAGGGTTGTAGACACAATCTTTGATGTTATTCTAGAGTTGTATTTGTTTAGGATGAAGCTAGGCATACCTTGGCTAGCTTCCATGAATGGAATTGCTTCTTTCATTCACAAATGTTTAAAGTTCTCCCATGAGGGTGTTGTGCATGTAGTACATGACACCAGGTATGAGCCATGGGGGATATTCATTGGATCACTTTTGGTCCACCTTGGTTGGTCTGCTTCCTCCAAGAATGGACCTGCTTTATATGAATTATGTGAAGTATAAGACTGGGAGCAAGGGAGAGCCAAATCTGACCCTTTTGATAGTCCAACAAATAGTTGTCTCCTCTTCTTGAAAGGGAAAAGTGAAGTTTCCCCATCCTTGGGATGGATGTCCCATTCCTCTTTCTAGAGAAGAGTTTCAAATGAATATTCCTAACTTTTACGCGCTAAGTCCAATGGTGCCTGCTTGGCATAAACCCAAGATTAGGATATCAGATCTTCCTACCAAACCACTTGGACCTTGGTACTACTTGTATGGTAAGGAAAAGGGTCCCTGTAAGAATCCTCTATGCCTTGGCCTCTGCAACCCCCTATCGCTCCTAGTCCAAAGGTAGTAAATAGGAAAAGGCCTACTACCGAGGCACTAGAGCTGACTCCCCCCGTTGTTTCTCAATCTACTCCTCCTGCTCCCATTCAAGAGCCTATCCCTCAACTAGAAATAGCTATGGTGGAAACTCCCATGGCTAAGTAGGAGTCTTACGCTCCTTCGTAACCTCTAAAATCTAGCTCAAAGATTCATAGAAACTGCCTTGTGTGTGAACGCAAGTGCTAACAAAATTCTCTCACAGCTGAGCAGGCTGCCTTGTAGAGGAAGGAAGAGGAGATGACTACCCCTGCTTTAGGATCTCTTGTTGCATCCTCATCTCTCCTCCCATTTAATTTTATTCAAACATGCTTCGTATCACTCTTGGATCCTATTGTGAGTGCCCCTGACCCCAATAAGGTGTAGGTGTTCATCGCTCCTTTGGTTGAGCTACCCTTGTTGATGTCCCTCCCAAATTTCCTACCTTTCTGAAACCCATGGATATGCCAAATAACTTGGTGGTGTTTTCTATGATTTTCTCCTCCTCCTCTTCCTCCATGCCTCTTTCCTCATCTATGGGGAGTTCTCATCCCCTGATGAAGCATAAGATGGAGGATGGCCCTGCCAATAATGGAGGGCATAAGAGGATCCCACTCTTCAAAGGGTGGTCCAGTGTTGACCTATTTTGTCTTAGTGAGAGAACCATCCCTAGATTCCCTTGAGTTTGTCACCGTTGTTGAATCACTTGGTGATCCTAGCGGTGAGTCTCCGGAACAACCCTCTCCATCCATTGAGGTATGACATGATGCTCCAGTGAATTTCATGTTTAACTCTATGGATGAAGTTTTGGCCTTGTCAAGAATCTTCACGAAGTCGTTGACCATAGCTCCACAAGAGCTGAGTGGAGGAGACCTTGCAGGGCCTTCTTCCTTAGCCCTTGTTGCAGGAGGGTTAGAAGCTCCTCCCCTTAATATTCCACCATTGCAGGTTCATCCTCATTCCCCTTCTGACGATCTAGAATGGGAAGTGGATGACCTCTTGGTCGATGAGTATCAGGGGGAGGCCTCTTCTTTATCTTTAGATTAGAAGTGTGTGTGTTGTAATGTTTTCCCACGTACTCATCCTATGTGTGCCTTGATGACCCTTGTAGGTGCTTGGGTACATGCATGATTTGTGTGTCATAAAACTTATTCTATTTGTGTCATCATTCTTCCATGTTTGTGATTGATTTTTGGAAAATTGGGGATGATCCAAAGCATTGGGGGGATTTAGGCTTCCCTTCCATGTTGACCCAATTTTTTATTTGTACTTTTTCTTCTTGTGCATTCTTCACATGGTCTGATATAGTAGGGCATTGATGACAGTTCATTTATATACTATTATTATTATACCTATATATATTTATGAGCAGTTATGACCCTGAATTATTAGATCACCCCTATGCCCTTTGTTTATGTTTATTTCTCCTTTTCTCTTTACTTATCTTTTTCTCTTCTTTGCTTGAGTTGTCCCTTTCATGTGTGACAACACCATTATTATGACGCTATGATTTTTAGAAAATACATTCACTGCCAATGAATTTTTTCTCAAAAATCCTCACAAACGTTTCTTTTTCAAAACTGCATTAACAACTAGGACCCCTAACGAAATGTGTTTCCTTCATCATGGGTTCACAGAGAAAGAGCTTGAGAAATTTCATCTGAGCTAGAAGTAGCTTTTTCCTTTCCCTCGCAAGGGAGAATTTTCTTCCTTTAAATTTCATTGATGAAGTGAATATCTTTCCAAAGGATTCATTGATGATGAATCGATTTGAGAGAAAATTTCTCTTCTTGTACTTTCAAATAGCATGTCGCTTGAGTGGACCCACTTCTCTTTTCACATCGAGTTCCCAAGGGACCCCTTTGAAATCCTTCCAATTTTCTAATGGTGTACGTGATTGTTTGCTTTATTGCCTATGTGGCCACTTTATTTTAGACATGCTCTATCTGTGGGTAAACATGTCACTTTATAGATGTACTTGTGAAGACACTTTCCAATTGGACTCTACAGAGTCTCCTCCTTTGGTTTTCCTCCATGAAAGCGATCTTGGGGGATGCCTCCTTGCAGGTCTGCGGTCCTATAAGGTTCTTTCATCTAGGTTTACTCCATGAAAGAGATCTTGCGGGATACCTCCTTGCAAGTATGCGGGTCTGTAAGGCACATACTTCATGAGGCTTCCTTCAAGTGAGAGATCTTGGGGGCTGCCTCCTTGTAGGTCTGGAGGATTTTGAGACACTTTCATCTTATGGGATTTGTCCATCATTGGTCTAAGGGCCTTTAGTGTACCTTGTGCAACTTCATATTTTTGTGGGGCTATGGAGTCTTGTTCTAGCCCGTGCTTTCCAGCTCGCTAGATCGTGGTCTACTTCCTCGACAATTCAGGTATACATTTATAACCTTACTAACTTTTTGATCTACTTTACTAAAGTACTAATCAATACTCATGCTCACTAAAGTGGGAGAAAAATGTATAGGAGTGAATTTTCACTCCTTTTACAAATTACCCTTTCACATACCTTCATCTTAGGAAAAATAATCCAAAGGTGAAATTCAACATCACCCTACTACCTTTTTTCCACTTGGCATCTATCTCTTGTGTTGGTGAGAGAATATTTGTCAAAGAGATGCATGCAATTCACTTACATCCTTGACGGATACCTACGTATAAAGTTGTTAGAGGAATTACACTTTCAATTGGGGTCAATTTGTAACATCCCTCTTCGACCGACCGACCCTGAATATGAGAGATTCTTCCCTCTTCTCCTTCAAATTCATCCATTCTTTATTCAATCCATCTCTTTTTGCATTCTCAAGGTCTTCAACTTCATTCTCTTTCCATTCTCCACTCTCAACAGCACATCCACACTCCATTACAATAGCAACAATACTCCATCACAGTAGTAACAATACTCCATGAACTCTGCAAAGCAAGTGTGAAGCAAGCCATTAGTAGTGTGGGCTTGCGGTCTTGTGATACCTTCCTTCATCACAGTCGAGGTTGTGGTGACCTTTCCAATTCTGCTTTCTCCTCCATTAGTTAGTGAGCTTTTGTGTGGAGGTGGTAATGTTTCGCTCCTCTCCTTTGTGATTTGGTTGAGTAGCACTTTACTATTTTATAGTGTTTATTGTAGTTCTTTCTTTCTTTACTTCTTTATCACATATTTCTCTCTTGTTGCTATTTGGTTGTCTGTGGAGATGGAAACACCAAAATGGGGGTTTGATTGAGATAGACCCCTATATAGCCCCAACAATTTTCCCCTCTTCCTTGTGTGTAGGTGGGCATGCATTTGGAGCTAGTTGATGAATTTGCATCCTTATGAGATCATCTCTATCACCCTAGTTCTCACTTGTTTTATCACTTTATTTTCTATTTCCTATATCTCCTTACTCTATTTTTTCTGTCAAGACTAGCTAGCTAGGCTAAAAGTTTTTTTTAAGTAGTTTGTATTGTGCTCACTATTTTTCGACAGTATGGATGCTAGTGCACCTGGGAGATGCCAGTGCTCTGCGCTAACATCCCAAAACTGCACTATCATCCTTAGATAGAGAGTTTTCTGAGGAATAGTACCGACTCTAAAATCCAGCTCGCGTAGCCCAAACTTAAGTTCGGATTTGTAGAGTGATCGAAGTGCATTATAGTCCTCATCATTCTTGATCCTTATCCTAAAACATCTATTTAGAGTGAGGTAAGTTAGGGCAGTCCTCTGCTTTCGGCTCTCCATGACCTAGAGCCTTGATGTGGTTCATCCCCCTCTCTTACAAATGTACACAATTCTAAAGTACAAAAAATATTTGAGGTTCAATGACCAATTTATGAGGAGTTCAGTACATCGCTTGAAAATTTTATAGATTAAGCCTTTGATGAAGAAATGCTTAAAGATTATCTCTTCTAGGTTTAGAATGTTGATGTGAAAGTACTACCTTTTTTTTCTCTATGCTTATGTCCTATAGTTTTGGAAGCATGTGGAAAAGAACTTGAAAATAATATTAGGTTCATTGCTTGATCATCTCATTTAGAAATAAGCCTTTTGGAAGGTTAGAATATCTTCATCAACAAATGAAAATGTTTTTTGTTTTATATGGGATATTCCCCCCATGATTTGCAAATGTAACCATATTTTGAAGAGTAATTGAAAATTATCAAATGAATATATGAAAAGTATCAATTGGCCTAAGCCTTGTTTTTCTCACTTATTTTTATAAAATGGAATTCAAGCCCATTAACGAGGTTGTTCATTGATCTCTGATAGAATTTGTAATGAAAGAAAAGATAATTAATTTTGAGTCTAGTTTTAGGTTGTAGAGTTTGTAATTTATTGAAGCTTTAATGTTGTATGAAAGTACTAGCATAATTTGAATAGAATAGAATTATTTTGAAGCCACTTCTCTCCATTGTATTATTTTCACAACTTCTCAATGAGTATGATGAAATATTTTTCATCTAGTCTACATTAGTGTTATGTGCTCTTTATTAAGGGTATAATTCAAAGAATTTTTTAAACCACCTTCATAGAAGCATAGATTTGTGCAAATGATGTTTGGATTTGATAAGAAGTTTTAGATTTAGAATGCTAAGTGATAATATTGTAATGAAATATTGTAGTATATTTTAATGTTAGGATTAAATATTGTCGTGCATCATGGTTTGCAGTATGTTTGACTCCATGCCATGATATAAAGCACTAATAATGAATTTGTGTCTAAAGTTATAAGTTCTAGAACCATTCACAGTAAAAGAACAATTATCAAATTTCTATTTTAGTTTAGGTTTAGTCTTTGTGTTGTTTCATTTTGCTTGAACTTTGTTAAGTATATAAAGAATAATATGAATTTCTTCTCTCTAGTAGACTTTTGATAGGTTATATTTTTTCATCATAGTGCTTGCAACTTCTTGAATAGTCATCTTTTTCCTTTCTATGACTCCATTTTGTTGAGGAGTCTTAGGGCTAGATAGGTTCTTCTTTATGCCATGATTCCCACAAAACATTTTAAATTCATTGGAGGTGAACTCTCCACCTTTTTCAAACCTAAAACACTTGATTTTCATCTCCATTTCATTCTCAAACATAAATTTAAATGCTTTGAACCTATTTTGGGCTTCAATTTTTTCTTTAAGAGAAGTAACCCATGTCATTATAGAGTAATCATCAATCAAAAGCATGAAGTACTTATCACCTTGAAGACTTATTACATTTGTAGGACCAAAAAGATCTACATGTAACAAATCTAACAATGTAGTCGAAGATTGTATTTTCCTTTCAAACTTCTTGTTTTTTTTCTAATATGGAAATCCTTGCAAAAGCATTGATAGGCTTTGTAATATTTGGCAGATCTCTCATAGCTTGAATTGAAATTGCTTAATAGATTATCAAAATTAATATAATACATCCTTTTGGTCCATAACCAAATTTCATTAATCTAAGTCATAAAGCAATGACCATCAACACCCTTGAGCTGGTAAACATTTCCATTTGTCCTTCTTCTAGCAGCAATCATAGTTGTAGAGCCTTTTCTAATACCACATCCATTATCTTGAAACATAATATTATATCCTTTACTAAAAATTTATCAAACACTCAAGAGGTTATGCCTTAAGCCTTTAAAATAGTAAACATTTTCATTATTATGCTTCCCATAAGAACTAATTGAACCTATTCCACATATCTTAGAACCCAAATCATCACCAAATCTAAAAATTACTCCATCATACTTTTCAATTTTAGCAAAATTACTCTGGTAACTGGTCATATGATTAGAGCATCCACTATCAATGATCCAATAGTTCTTATCATGTCTAGCATGAAGAGAAGATACCAAAGTTCCTTCAATCTTATCCTTTCTCTCTGAAGGTCATTCCTTCACACATTGTTCAAATTTAGAAGAAACAGATTCATCTATTAAATCTATGAACAAGAATTCACCATCATCATCATCTCCATAATCAAATTCATCATAAAAACTACATGAATCTTCTCTAAAATAATAGATTTTCTTAATCATTTTGACTTTGTTCTCTTTATTTTTGCCATTCACAACCTTTTTTGGACATCTTGAAGGATAGTGACCTAATTTTCCACAACTAAAACATTTGAAAGGAAACTTACCTTTGTAGTTACCAATAGCCTTCTTCATCCCTCTCAAAAATTTACCTTCCACATCATCAAGGTCCTCTTGATTTGATTCTTCAATCTTCTTTGATTTTCCAACATTAAAAGCAATCTCAACTTTTCCACCATTATTTGTACCAAATTCTCTCATTTCAAATGCAATTAGAGAACCATACAATTAATCTATAGTACACTAATATAGACTTTCAAATTCCTCAATAGCAAAAAAAATATGACTGTAAGCTTTAGGAAGGGTTTTGAGAATTTTCTTTGCCACTTTTGATTCTTTGAATTTTCCACCAAGACCTCTGATGGATTTGACCACATAATCTACCCTCTATATGTAGCTTGTCATTTTTTCATCTTCATAAATTCGTAATATTTCAAATGTGATCTTAAAATTATACATCTTAGCTTACTTAACCTTATAATCTCCTTCATAAATTATTTCCAACTTTGTCCTAATCTCTTCAATAGTTTTCAAATTCATAACTCACTAATTCAGAATTTGTAAGACTACTTAAGAGAGCATACCTTTCTTTACTATTGCTTTCATAGTGTTTGATTTCAACTTTAGATCTTGGACCGTTTATAGGTGTAGTATATCCATTTTGAACTAATTTCCAGACATCGTATCCTAGATAACTTAAAAAACCTTCCATCCTTGTTTTCTAGAATGTATAGTCTATTCCATCAAACATAAGGATCTCCTTCTTGTGCACCATCCTAGATCTACCTTAAGTGGTTAATATTTTCTCCAACAAAACTTGATTTGATACCAATTTTTGAATACACAACACAAATGAGAAGAGGGGGTGAATCCATTGTACCTTAAAACTTCATATCTCCATTCATTCACTAAACCCTTAAATATGTTATGATGATTTTTCATGAAAAGAAAACAATAGAAACTAAAACACAACACCATACACAAGAGAATACTAGATTTATGTAGAAAACTAGATAATGGGAAAATCACAGTGAGGATTAGTTCACAATATAGTTAATAATAACACCACATACAATAGGGATCATTATCGAAGGGCTCATTGCCCAAAGAAAGAACAAATCACTACCAAAGTCTCATTACCATAATAGAAAGAAAGATAGAGAAGAAATTTTACATAGATAAAAACATCTCAATGCAATAGAAAATCCACCATAATGTCACCAACACCTTCACAGCTTGAGTGAAGAATTGTAGACACCTTCTGATCACTATATCCAATAGTCTAACACATGAAATATAGCACTGCACTTCTCAATTTTATAGTCTAACACTATAATTTTCATTTTTCATATCTCTCAATCTATCTTAACATCCTTCAACAACTCAACTCATACTTATACCGTATTCAACCCTGAAACCCTTCTCTAAGGTTGGCTATGCACATCAACCATACAAATTCAAATTAGGTCAGCGCCAAAAAAATTCTATGTTGTATAGAAGTGAAATTCAACCACATCACACCTTATTTGGGACCCAAATAAATAATACTACACTACAACATACTTCTATAAACAATAAAAATTCACTGTAATTAGTGTAAACACCAAGTCAGTCGTTACCCATGTAAACACTATTACACTATTAAGTACACACTTCCATAAGTCAAAGGATGAATTTTGAATCACACACCACACTTGAACATGATCTATAATATTCCTCAAACACATTGGAATCTAACAACCTCCTTTGTAACAACTTTCACCTAAAGAATATACACACTCAATATACTTAGACAATTGTCCCATACAATGTTACTTCAGAAACTTACTTTTGAAGCACCGAATCTCAAAACCTCTTGATTGAATGAAGACACCAAAACAATCAACACTCGTTTAGATTAATAAGACCTCAAACATACCTATAGAGAAACTTCAAGAAAATACATTTCTCCTAAACAACTTTGCAATGAATATTTCACACTCAGTTGAACACAACTTTTGTACAATGATTCAACACACCAATTCGTGGATATAACACCTATGAACATCTCTTACCATCATATCCAACATACATAGGCTGATCTTCAACCTAGAATAAATGCATAGAAAAACTATAACACCACTGCAACACATTGTTTCCTCTTTTTATCAAATTTTATTAAAAGCATTTGGAAACCAATAACTAGAGACACATCCTCATCATCTTCAACACTTCCTTGATCATAGAAAAAACCTTATCACAACAAAACTAGAATTTGACACCAGTAGCTTTACTAATGACAATATAATGCAAGTAATCAAAGCATGAATAACATCAACTACTCACATTCTTGCAACAATCTCACCCAACAATAAACATCAATGACAACATAGTCTTGTTGATATCAATGACAACACTAACTGCTCATACTTGTAACAAGTATTGTGTAATATTTTTTGGGAAGTCTCTCATCACATATGTAGAAAATAATGAATTAAATTTTTTTGGTATGTGCAGGATCATGATGGGCCAAAAGTGGCAATATGTAAGTGATCTGATGGTCCATGGTGGCGACTTTTTTTTACCCAAAATTGATGAAATGAAAAGGGTTTTAAAGGAGATTGTCAACTTTCCACCAATATAAATTATTCTTTACTTTGAATTTAATAAATAATTATTATTCATTTTTATTTGAATTACGACAAAAGTCCTAATTGATAGGCTGATTGAAAAAAATCTATAACTTTCAAACGATATCACATTTTTTGAATTAGAAACATGCGTCACATTCTATGCTTCGTATACCATAGGATTAAAAAAATAAAAATTGAATTTCATGAAGTTTTGAGCAAGTTAAGGTGGTCAAACATACAAGTTTTTATATTTTTTTAAAGTTGTAATAAAAAATTCATAATTAATTATTTACTTGGAAAAAAATACAAAAAAATATGCATCACATCTAAACATGAGTAATTTACTTATATCTAAAATATTATAAAAAAATATTATCATTTTATTGTGGTTAGGGTGGTCAAATAGACACCTACTTCTTATTTTTTCGCTGAAATTTAAGTACTCTTGCATTGAAATTTCAAATTTTCACCAAATAGATTTTTTATTTTTTTTAAATAAACCTAGTATTTTAGAAACTACATTCAATTTTCCACAAATTCTATTCTTACATATTTTTGAAATAATATAGATAACTTATTCAAATTTTTACGTCAAGTTGCCTAACTCTGATTTTTCTAAACTTTTTGCCACTTAAGGGCCTGTTTTTTCCATGATCATTCAAAATCATCTTTCTCATTTGAGGATATCACTCTATATCCTCATAATAAAAATAACCATAAAAAATAGGTAGCTCATCCTACCACCTCAAAAGTGGGAGATTCCTATCTTAGGGCTATTAAATTTGGTGATTTAGTAGCACATATTCTATCTTGATTTCCTAATGTGGAATAAGCCAATAAATTTCTAGGACCACATATACTTTACAAAGATTTTGAGGACATCCATTAATTTAATATAACCTTCATTTTAGTTTCTAAATTAATGTATTTAGTGTAGGACAAGGACTTTCTAAACTTGGTGTTAGCTAGTTATATGTATAATTACCTTGTAATCCCTATTGTTTACCATCATTTTATGATAATCTACAATGTTTTCATGATGAAGGCTCTCCTATTTCACCTCTTTTACAATGAATTGGTAAAATCTTCCTATGGTGTCTACTACATATTTGTTGGCATATAGACAAGAGTTTTCCAAGATATTCTCATATCCTTTTTGCACTCCCTACATTTTCACTAGGGCCAAATTATGGAGTTTTTTCTCCCAAGGCCTCTCTAAATATTTTAGTACCCTGCACTTTCTCTATACACATGGTCCTCCTCCATAGCTAGTAGTCCCTACTAAAGCCTCTACCACTCTAGAACCTACATTTCCTTGTCTATTGAATAATGAATCCTTTGTTTCCTCTAAATAATAATTATAACTATATATTTCCTATGTTAAATGGTTCTTTTGTATCATTCCTTTGGTTTTATTGTTTGGGCTTAAAATATTTTTGAGGACTTTTACCTGTAGCTAATTGAATTATAAAATTTTAATTTATTAAAATTAATATATATATATATATATATATATATTTTCTGCCACCTATTTTTAATATAAAAAAATTAACTTGACCTGCTTCTATTAGTAATTCATTAGATAAATTATCATGTAATTAATTATCATAATTCAAATTCCTTATACCAATATTTTTATAATAATTTCCACCTCACCAATAAAACACATAAATCAACCATTTATGTCTTAACCCTTCATTCAAGTTCCATATTGGCCATCCACTTAAACTCCCCTAAATAATATACGTGTGTGCATCCTATCCCTCCTCTCAAGTTCAATGTTGAACATCTAATTTCATCATCCTCAAGACTCCACCTGCTTCCATTTCCCTTAAGAAAAATAGAAACTAATTAATCCTCCATAAAATTTATATAACCATGGCTATCCACTTTCATCCTTCATATCCCTCCTCATATGAAAATTCGTCCCAACCATCTAATATAAAAGACAATCTAGACAATTTGTATATTAAGCTAAAAATCTATATAAATCCTCATCTGAAATATACATTGAATAAGTTGAGACGCTTAAAATATCATAGACATGTATGTTTCATAATTATAGGTCTCTCATGATAAACCTAAGGTTCAAAACTATGAGTTCTTTTTCTAGATATAAGGAGCAAATATATACAAGGAGCTATAACATTGGTTTCAATATGGAAATTTAATAGTTTGTTTGACTTTTTTTCTCTATTTAATGTGTTTTTCAAATTTTAGAGCAAGGGTTCCTTTGAATTCATATTACTTGGTTATCCTCTATGTGTTCATACAAGAAAAAATTGGTTTTAGATCATATTTATCTACACATTCAACAATTCTCCATTAAAAATCATTGTCTCATGGTTTTCTTATCTTTCTCTAATTCAGAATTTTATTGCAATACTTTGTCATGTTAATTGGATATATATCTCTTTAAGTGTATATTTAATAATTTTATGCATTATTTATAACAATTTATAGACTTATGTTTATTTCAAAAATAAAAGCCTAAATCAAATGTTGGTTGATGAATGATTTTTTTTTAATATATAATTTACTTTACATGTGAAGGATTGTTAAAATATGTAATATCTATTCCTTGGGAGTGTACATATGCATGATTAACCTTTAATAAAGTAACAATAAATAAATAACAAATTAATAATATTTTTTTGGAATTAACATTCTAATACAACTAGTTTTTTTTTACCACATTCAGATCTCTATTTTAGATAATTTTGACGATTCCTACTACCCCTCCCTTGAAGTTCCACTTGAAGCTCTCCTATTCAAGAAGACTATTATGAAGCCTCCAAGTCTCCCTTGTTGACCAACTGTTCTATCCCTCTAGATTCCCCTACCCTTCGTGTTAACCTAGGCAATGCCCATGAAGCCTCTCATATGGAAGCAATTGTTTGTGCTAGTTATGTTGAACATAATAGTACTGAGAGAGGTGGTGAATCAATACTTAAAAAAATTATTCACCTCCAACATAATTTAATCAAAAGCAAACATTTAATGCATGGTAAGAAGAATAACACATAAGAACACAACCATATCACCAAATATACATGGAAACCCCTACTAGGGAGAAACCACGATGAGCAAGCTGCTTGGATCTATTGTCTAAATCTACCCTCACAAATGAAAAGATTGTTTATAAAAAAAATTATGGGATACTACCCAAAGGATTCTATAAATCCCTCAAGAACAACAACATTTACAAAAATGAGGTTCAAGAACCTATATACAAATATATTGATTTGATTCTAATACTTATTCTCAGAAAAGTAGACCACCTCAACTTTTTTCTGACCTTTCCAAGCTTTGCAATATCATCTTGCTTCTACATAATTATTCCATCAATCTTTACAATACCAAAATACCTTTCTTCTCTCATCAAAAAAATAATAAATTCTCTTAGTAGCAACATCATTGTTGAACTAATGTTCTCCACACTTTATTATAAGACATATTTTATGGATTCCTTATTTACACATTAAATTTACAAAATCATTATATATTTACAAAAAAATGAATTATATTGATCCTTTAATTATATCATTCACAAGCTTCAAAAACTTTCTCCTTTGTTGATCAAGATGAAACATATAATTTGATATATTCAATAGCCATGTATGTCAGACCCCAATACCTTCATGCTAGGTAGAAATCAAATGTGACATATGCTAAAAGATAAAAATGAAAATTTTTATCTGATCATACATTTGTTTACTTCTACACCCTACCAAGCAATTTTCGTAAACCTCTCAACATGTCAAGTCAACTCAACATACACTTAACCTTCATATTGTCTTCAGGCCAAATAGTGGTACTAAAGGGAAAAAATTAAAATCATGTGGCCCATGTCATGAACACTATATTCCATTCAAAATATTCATGTGCATTTCTTTTGTCAATTCAGATCATTTCATGCTAGAGAAAATACCTAATACCTAAAATATCAATTTCAGATGAACAACGGTACATGAAAAGATCAAAATTATAAACTTGCATACCTTTCAGTGAATAAAAAGAGACCTAACCATACTTCTCATAACCCCTTTGTACTTAGTTTCAAGAAATTACTTGTTGACACAAGTCATTATATCACCAATAAAATAAACTTTACAAATTGTTGAATCACTGACAACACACAATCATATGCATAAAAATCATTGGTGAACCAAATCACATGAAACATGAACTGAGTGGGAACACTATCTATATGTGATGAGGGCGCAACCTGAGACACAGAAAATAAGCCACAAACAAGAGAATAATTTTATTATTCAGAAAATAGAGCTTCTTACATGCAGAGGATCTCAAATCCCCAAGTTCTACAACACATGCAGGCTATAGAAAGCTACAGAATAACCCTTTCACAATATGCGAGCTTGTCCCCAAAAAGTTACCCAAAAATTAGAAAACCCACCCATAAATAGAGCTCCTCATTATTTTGGAGCCAAAACAACATTCAAATTGAGTTTAGGCGGTTTGGCGCCAAAAATTTACAACATGAAGTTCAAATTTCAAAAGAGCATTTGCCATGGTATCTTCTAGAAAGTGTGCCAACTTCCCGGGGCCATAACTTTTGATCTAGGACTCTGATTCGCGAACCGTTTGAATCGTTGGGAAGGTCTCGAAGTCAAGAACGCACTCAAATTTCACTACGCCAATTTTGGAAAGTTTTGGGGCCGATCTAGGGGATCTAAGTGCCTCAAATCCCACTTAGAAGATTTTTAGGTGCAAATCTGGGAAACTAAAACTGCAATATCTTTCAACCCAGGAACAGAAAATAAAAATCATAAATTAGGAATTTCATTATGATGAAAAGGGTATCCAAAAATGTAAAAACATCTAAAAACCAAGAAACTTGAAATTTAACTATTTTTGGGTGATGCAAGATTGCCCTTACACCACTAGATGCTCCTGCATTAGACACCCAGGGTAACTTTGAGAAGTGACCCTGTCACATCTTAGATGGTTGAGGAAAACCCAACCGCTGAACCACTGCCTTAGATAGCTAGGATGAATCTTCCATAGGCCTTCCTCTCCATTTCACCAGATATTCTTCATACTACCTATTTTTGGTACTCCTTCCCACACGACTATCCAAGATTTCCTCAATCTCCTTTTCTGAAGTAGGTGCTGGAATCCCACACTGTTCCATCATTAGTACTTCCTCTGCGCCACCTTCATGATACTTTGTCAAATCTAAAATGTTGAACACAGGGGAAATGTTGAATCCATCTGGCAACTCTACCTCATATGCATTCCCTGAATCATGCCTCTTCAAAATTTTACAAGGACCGAACTTCTTCATCTTCAATTTGTTATATGTTCCCACTAGAAACCTTTCTTTCCTCAAGTGGACCATCACTTCATCACCAATCTGAAACTCCTTATACCTCCTCTTATGATCTGCCTTAGCTGCATATTCATCTTGTTAATATGTTCTCTTACCTTCTCATGTATATCCTTGATGTGTGCAAAAATCTTGACTTCAACACTTATTTTCTTCTCTTGGTCCATCTTCCTCAATTCTGGAGCTGTTCTGGGGCTACCTCCATACACAATCTGGAATGGTGATCTACCAGTGCTTATGTTGACATAATTATTGTAAGAAAATTCTGCCTGGGGTAAGATCAAGTCACATCCCTTGGGTTTATCTCCTACCAAACATCTCAGTAGGTTACCTAGACTCTTGTTAACAATCTCTGTATGCCCATCTATTTGTGGATGGTGTGTATAACTGAACTTCAACTCTATCTTCAGCTTCTTCCACAAGGTCCTCCAAAAGTGCCCCACAAATTTGAGGTGTCCCGCGATCACGAGCTCAGCCACTCTTTTGTGAGACCATGTAGCCTCGCCTCTTTGAAGAACAAGTCAGCAATGTGAATTTGCATCATGGGTCTTCTAACATGGAATGAAATGTGCCATCTTGAAACCTATCAACCACCACAAAGGCCCGAGATCATTCCCTCGTTGTGTCCTTGGAAACCAAGAACGAAGTCCATATATATCCTCCCATGGCCTCTGGTACAGGTAAGGGCTGATATAAGCCTGTATTCTGGCTCACTCCTTTAGCCATCTGACATACTCTGCAGCTTTGTACAAACTTCTTCACATCCTGTGACAACTGGGGCCAATAATAATGCTCATTGATAATGGCAATGGTCTTATCCCGACCAAAATGTCCTGCCATTCCTCCACTATGCTTCTCCTTTATCAGGTTCTCCCTCATAGAACTCCTCGGGATACACAATTGACTTCCCTTAAATAACACGCCATCCTGGATTATGAAATCCAGCCACCTTGTCCTGTCCACTGTAACAAGTTCCTTGCAAGCTTTTCAAGCCTCTGCAAAATCAAGATCTTACGCATCACGGTGTGCCCGAGTTCATTAGACAACCACTTCAATCTGCATCTTTTTGCGTATGCCTCCCTGCTTAAGGCATGCAGCCAGCCCTATTTGGCTTGCTCCTATGTTTCAAAACAAAGGGTATGGCTGCGTAAAACTCTACCTATTTCATGGCCTTTCACGATTTAATTTTCCTTACTATTTAAGGTACTACAAGGCTGATGATGTTATATAGAACAAATTCCTTTGAAACAAATAATGTCTCCATTTCTTTATTAGCGAGACTATTGCATAAAATTCCTGATCATATATATAATACTTTCTCTTGGCATCATTTAACTTTTCACTAAAATATAGGCAATGGAGAAGCACCTTCTTGGCTCAACAACTTTGCTCCAAGCAACAACCACTAGCATCTGAAATCCACACAGAAACACCTTGTTGAAATCTGGGAGGGCTAGAACAGGTTGCTCTATTACCTTCTACTTCAATAGTTCAAAACTCTTTTCCGCTCCAATGCTCCACTTGAATTCTTTTCTATCACCTCTCATTGTTTTAGTCGGGAGTCCACAAATACTACTAAAGTTTCTAATGAACTTTCTATAAAAACTAGCCAAACCATGGAAAGATCTCACCTCGGTAGCAGTTCTTGGGGTAGGCCATTCCAGAATAGCCTTCACCTTCTCTGGGTCCATCTTGAGACCTTCTGCTGAGACAACAAACCCCAAATACACTAACTCCCTCTTCACAAAATTGCACTTCTTCATATTAATCAATAGTTTCTCTTCTCTTAACCTCTCAAAGGCTCTCTGAATATGCATCAAATTCTCATCCAACGTCTTTTCATCAAAATATCATCCCCAAATACACAATAAAAAACTTCCTAGAAATTCTTTTAGTACCGTTCATGAGCTGCATGAATGTGCTTGGTGCATTGGTTAGCCAAAAAGGCATGACTAACCACTCATACATGCCCTCTTTGGTCTTGAAGGTAGTCTTCCATTCATCTCCCTCTCGAATATGGATCTGGTGATATCCACTCTTCAGATCAATCTTTGTGAAGTACTGAGCTCCACTCAAACAGTCCATCGGGTCATCCATCCTTGGCAGGGGAAATTTGTACTTGATTGTTATCTTGTTTATGGCTTTCCGAGGGAATGCAGCCCTCCTCCCACTCCCCATCCTTCTTTGGTTCTAGTCTGCCCGAGTGCGCACATGAACTAAACTCACCCATATCAAACCCTTTCTCAACAACTCTTGAACTTGTCTTGTTCAACTCCTCATTTTCTCTTTGGAGTCATTCCTTATTGTAAGCTGGCTCTAGGAATCAAGTCCAATCGTGTCTTCCTTATCGATAAAACCTCGGGTACATTATGAAACAATATCACGAAACTCATCAACATCCGAAACTGTACGGAACCTTCTCACTATCCTCGTACTCATTCTAGGAATCAATGCATAACACACCTGCGCTCATACTTCCCTTACCTTCTAAAAATTTTCTTCCATCTACATAACAAATTCTATCACTACTGCATACCTTTTCTTTGATCTCCTTCAGGGGTTTCAACTTGTGACGAACCCCATCCTTTGTCAAGGAATAAGTTTTTGCATGGCCATCATGTATGGCTCACCCTATCAGGCGCCACGACCTCCCCAACAACATGTGACATGCATCCATGGGGATGATATCACAGAGTACCTCATCATGGTAGCTCCCGATCTTGAACTTTACTAGGCACTGCTCATTGACCAAAACTTTGTGGTCTTTCTACAACCAGGCAATATGATACAGATGTGGGTGCATTTCCCTCTTCAGCTTCAACTTTGTGACCATCTCCTCTGACACCAAATTATCAGTGCTCCCACGGTCAATAATGACATCATAACATTTTCCTTCACACTTGCACCTTGTGCAAAACAGATTCTTCCTCTATTCTAGTTCCTTTTCTTCAGTCACTAGGACTCTCCTAATCACTAGGGTTTCTCCCTTGTTAGTATCATCTAAATGTTCAGATTGAGTCTCCTCATCTGCATGCGCAACCCTTCCACGACCTTCTGGCCTTTTTTTTGCCCTTCCTTGGTGTTGTGGACATTCATAGGCTTGATACCCTTCTTCACCACACTGGAAACACGTTCCTCTGAAACCACCTCTTCCAGATCCTTGTCCATATCTCCCTTGTCCTCTACCTCTTTGATCACCACTGTTTTGATCATGAGGGTGGTAGAAGTTGGCATTCCTTTGGCTTATGCTGGTACCTACATCTTCACTTTTCTTTTCATCATCATTTTGGCTTCCTGAAGGTCTTCCATTGCCCCTTCTGCTTTGACCTCCTCGTCCTTTTTGCTTGCCATCGAATCTTTTGTTTAGCTTCTCTTCCACCTTTAGAGCAAACTGATACACATCCTCAATGGTGGTCATTTTGACTAGGCTTAACTCCTCCTGAATGCTTGGTCATAACCCATTAAGATATCAGGCTACCTTCTCCTTATTGGCCTTTGTGTGAACCGTTCTGATGATTATCTTGTGAAAATATTCAGTATATTCTTTCACAGATCTGCTTCCTTGCTTCAACCCTTGCAATTTCTTCCAAAAGCGGTCCACAACTCGCGAGATCCAGCGAAAATTTTATGAAGGCGCTTCGCCCAGTTTCTCTACCATGCGATCCCATCTGGTGATCTTGACTTTTCCTCTTCGATTTCTTTCCAACTGGACCTCTTTCCACCAAATACTGGCATGGCCCTTCAACTTCATTTTGGAAAACTTAACCCGATCTGGTTCCTCTATTTCCTCATACTCAAAATATTCTTCTAGCTTGTTGATCCAATCGATCAACTCTTTCGAGTTCAGACTTCCGTAATAACTAGGGACTTCTGCTTTGGGTCTTTTCCCAATCTTCGAAATGGCCCTTATTAGCCACATTTGGTCTTGATCAATTGCTTCTTCTTCCTCTCCTTCATCCTCACTTTCCTCCCTCTTCTCAACTGCTCTTGTAACACATCAACCTGTCTCTGGAGGCCTACCAGTGCATCTCTTCCACCAGCATCTTTGCCGCCTCGACCACCTTTGGTACCCCCATGCCTACCAGGCATCACCCTTGGAGGCATCTTTCTTGACCTCGACCCACAACCATGGTCCTGGTGCGAACTGCCTCATGATCGGTGATCTGTCCACATGCTCAAGAAAAACCTGGCTCTGATACTACTTGATGAGGGTGCAACCCGAGACATAGAAAATAAGCCACAAATAGGAGAATAATTTTATTATTCAGAAAATGGAGCTTCTTACATGCAGAGGATCTCAAATCCCCAAGTTCTACAACACATGCAAGCTACAAAAAGCTACAGAATAACCCTTTCGCAATATGCGAGCTTGTCCCCAAAAAGCTACCCAAAAATTAGAAAACCCACCCATAAATAGAGCTCCTCATTAGTTTGGAGCCAAAACAACATTAAAATTGAGTTTAGGCAGTTTGGCACCAAAAATTTACAACATGAAGTTCAAATTTCAAAAGAGCATTTGCCATGGTATCTTCTAGAAAGTGTGCCAACTTCCTGGGGCCATAACTTTTGATCTGAGACTCTGATTCGTGAACCGTTTGAACCGTTGGAAAGGTCTCAAAGTCAAAAACACGCTCAAAATTTTCTATGCCAATTTCAACAAGTTTCATGGCCGATCCATGGGCTCTAAGTGCCTCAAATCCCACTCAGAAGATTTTTAGGTGCAAATCTGGGAAGCTAAAACTGCAATATCTTTCAACGCTGGAACAAAAAATAAAAACCATAAATTGGGAATTTCATTATGATGAAAAGGGTATCCAAAAATGTAAAAACATTTAAAAACCAAGAAACTTGAAATTTAACTATTTTTGGGTGATGCAAGATTGCCCTTACACCACTGGATGCTCCTACATCAATATGAATGTAAATAAAAAACCACAAAACCTTGAACAAGATACTACAATGAAGTACAAAGACATTCTATTTTACCTCAAGCAACCATTCACAAAAACTAAATTATTCTTATTCTACTAACACTAGAAAAGTGTTGTGGTAACACTTAAATGTACTAAAACTTGGGTCATGCATGCGTCATAGCTATCTTGAGCTATCCTAAAATCCACAAGGACACTATTTTATTGGTGAATAAATGTAGAGAATTTGACTAAGATTCTGAGATGTAATTCTTTGTTCCTTTAAAATTTTGAAGACCTAATAAATTCTCTTCATATCCCATGTAAAAAATTTCAATAGAAAACATATGTAGCAATAAATTAATCATCAATCCATGAACTTTAGAAGATAGGGTGCAACTATATAGATGATACTAATCAACATCATCCAAATTCTTCATTAAAGACTAGTGCATTTGTAATAGCAACATGAGTTGACATCAATGACAACACATTAACAACACTTTTGAAATAATCTCCCCCTTTGTCATTGATAACAAAACTTACCATATGTTTCATTTTATCTCCCCCTTTGACATCAAGGGAAAAGGGTAGTTTCCTACTTTTGTACAAAAAAAGTGATAAAATTCCCCTATGAGATAGTATCGATTAGTCCAAAAAAGAATATTCTTTTAGAAAAATGCCTATGTTCTTTAGTTCACTTAATATATTCATTGGTGTGGTGGCCCATTTATACAAAATTCTATAAATCATCACAATATTATATTTTGCATGCTATATGATTTTCTAAAATTTCTCAAAAAATTATGATTTTCATCAAGACATACTCAACTTAAAACTAATGGAAATGGGTATTTGCAGGATCATGATGGACTAAAAG